>JABUQX010006126.1:15000-32500 GCA_015478945.1 Trachelipus rathkii
TATATATATATATATATACCATCCTGACATGAATTGCAGGTGAGGAGTGTGTGGAGTGAACACTTTATAATTTGCATAACATTGACAGTAATGATAAGGTGAAAGTGAATGTGTGTTAGTTTAACGGTGTAAGAAGAAGTAGGTATTTTGGAGATGGGTTAATTAATTAATTAGGTATAGTGAGGAAGTTGAAGAATGGTAAATCAGCAGGTGTAGATGGAATTACTGGCGAAATGATCAAGAATGGAGGCGAGATTGGATTGACTGAATATTCAAGCTACGTAACAGAGCGTTTAAGGAGAGTACAGTTCAAAGTATCAGAGGGAGACAATGATAATACTCTTATATAAGGGCAAGGGATTTAAGGGAAACTGTGGAAACTATAGGGGAATTAGTTTATTGAATGTTGTAGGGAAGATATATGTTGATTGTTTGGTTGAAGGTGTACGTAGAATGACGGAGGAGATAATTGTCGAAGAAGTAGGTGCATTTAGGAGTGGTAGAGGATGTGCAGGTCACATTTTTATATTGAAGCAAATGAGTGAGAAAACGAGAGAGAAAGGAACAAATTGTATTTACGTTTTATGAACTTGCAACTCTCCTATTACAGGATTAATATGGAAGATCTATGGCACGAGTTAGTGATATATGGTGTTAGTGGTAGGTTCCTGAATGTAATCAGAAGTATGTGTGTCGAAAGTGAAGCTTGTGTAGAAATAAATGGAGTTTAGAGTGGATGGTTTAATATTAATAGTGGAGTAAGGCAGAAATGTGCTATGTCTCCATGGCTATTTAATACGTATATGGATGGGGTGATGAAAGAATTAAATATATAGGTGACAGGGGAGGGTGTTAGCCTAATGGTGAATGGAGGAAAGTGGAGGATGCCCTACTTATTGTACTTTGAGTGGCGAATCTGAAAAAAATTTGAGAGGGTTGGTAGATGGTTTGACAGGGTGTGTAAAAGAGGTGGTTTGAAAGTAAATGTAGATAAGAGTAAGGTGCAGATGGTGGTGTATGAGGAGAGTCCGTGGTGTGAAATCATATTGGATGGTGAGCAATTGGTACAAGTATCTGAGTTTAAATATTTATGTTATATCTTGGATAAAAATGGAACGGAAGATGCAGAGTGTAGTAGATTAGGTGTGAATGGTATGAAATTGGCTGGTGCATTTAAATCTTTGGTGAATGGAAAAAAACTAAATTTTGAGGGTATGTTATCACCGGTGGCGATGTATAGTAATGAAACTATGGTGTGGACTAAGAGTGATAGAAAATGCAGTCTGTTCATATGGATAACCTTAGGGGCGTGTTAGCAGTGAGAAGAATTGATAAAATGAGCAATGAACGTGCTATTGTGTTGTGCAATGTGAAGAAAGACTTGAAAAAGAGAATAAATGAGAGTGTAATAAAATTGTTTGATCACAATTAAAGGATGGATCATAGGCGGTTGGTTAAGCGGATATATAGAGATGTGTATGCATGGAATAGAACTGGCTGGAAGAATGAAGAAAAGGTAGACTGAGTCAGTAAAGGAGTGTCTGAAGGTAAGGAATGTGAATTTGACAGAAGCGATATGAATGATGCATAATGAGCCTCTACATGACGAGAAACTACACGAGGTCCGTCGCGGTCTTGTGAAGCCCTAGGGTGAATTTTTTTTACTGCGACAGGCTCAGCATTTAAGTGTATTAGACGGGTAAGGTTGTACAACTGTGGTCTTTCTTTCAACTTACGTCATGGTTCTTCTACTAACTTACTTGTTTCCGCGTGTATGTTGTACACCTTCACCCCCAATCCTGTGATAAAAGAAAGATAAGAAAGAAGAAAATAAACTTTTATATGTTATAATTTTTCTTGTAGTTATTTAAAACTTAATATTTAATTTCACTTTTTTTTACAAACAAAATTTTTATTTTTATTTTTTACCGCTTTCTAAAATTTTATATAATTCTTCAACATTTTAAGTGTTTCTTTTTGTACCGAAAAAAGATTTCTTTATTTTTAATTGTTAAATAGTTTTAAATAAGTTTTTTAACCATTTTAATGCTATTTTCGTATTTATGTTCAAAAGTTACAACTTAAAGTTAAGTGAAAAAATTTAAGTAACTATGCTAGAAGGCTCACAGTCAGGATGGCAATTTTTGGTGATTTTTGATTTTTTTTAAATAAAAATCAATATGTAATTTTTTTGTATTTGTTTTATTTCTTTATTCTATTCTTTCAGATTCGTAACGTCACGCGATAATAATTAGTAACTTGGCCAACATTATATTGTACACGCTGACAATTAGAATCCAAAAATCAAAATATCCAAAAAAAAATCAAAAATGCATCAAATTGATTTGTTAAAAAAATCTCAAAAGATCACCAAAATGCATTCCCTGCTTCAGATTTAGATTCAACAGCCTAGGCATCTTCAAGAAGCTGTCCACCGATACCAATTTCCTTGAAAAATTCCTTGGGAAATAATGTTTAAATAAAGTTTTTTTTCTTTTTTTATTTAGCTATTTAATATTGGCGAAGCTCTTTA
Organism: Trachelipus rathkii; assembly: GCA_015478945.1. Classification (NCBI taxonomy): domain Eukaryota; kingdom Metazoa; phylum Arthropoda; class Malacostraca; order Isopoda; family Trachelipodidae; genus Trachelipus; species Trachelipus rathkii. The sequence continues at coordinate 17,534 of JABUQX010006126.1, forward strand.
AAACGTCAGAAAAAGATAAGATATTCGTTGTATATGTTTACTAGAAGAGATATATCCTAAATAATATACACCAACTTTAGCAAAACAGTCATATATACACCTGTAGACTTCACAATCAATGCTGACAAGTCCTCGGGCTATAATGTTAATATGGGCCTATTAGATTAGATGATTTTAGATAGAATATTATATTCTTTTTTGGAACGACGACTTATAACAGTATAATTTATTTCAGTATATGCTCCTCACATTATTAGCCGGTGCCCGAAGCCAGTGAATCAAAGCCAGTGAAAGCCATCTTGAAACACTCGAATGACAGCTAGAGTAATGAGCTTAAGCCCCATGAAGTATGTACGCTCAATTTTTTAGTCTATCGAGTATGTCTGGTAAGAGACATTATAGAATTGACAGCAAAATACCTTTGCTGATAGAAACCAAATAGCAATACTATTATGTATTATTATTATTTTTACTTTATCTATTATTATTTCATTACTTAATCCATATATGCAATATTATTATTATTGGTATAATGGATTGTCCTCACTCTTATTACTCCGATATTCCCCATTCTATTATTTTATCATATTTTATTCTCTATTATATATTATTCTTTTCAAATTATTATTTATTACTTTAGATCTACTTATCTATCTTACATGCTAGATAACTTATGAAGCCATGACATCTCGATGAATTCTTTTATTCTACCCTATAAGATAAGTATGTAATGTATGGTTAGATTTTATAAAGACCTTCAAACACTCTACCTCTAAATCTTTTATTGGAAGCAGTTACTGAGTCGCCGATGCTAAAGGGCCAAGAGTTCTTGGCCCTCATCTGATAGTAGGTGCAGCAATATACTAACTAGTGTAGCCCTCACCCACACAATTCATATGGAATAAGTCAGCTGCTCGTGAAGTGTCGATTAATATAAATAAAAATAAACAAACAAAATAACATCCATTATTGTCTCCCACTTTCTTTCTTCAGGTTAAGTTTACTGTTTAGAACTGGAATCGATGATTGCTGGTCGTAAGTTTATTCCAAGACCGGCCAACTCTTATTCCACTAGTGCAGTCACAAAGAGCCCTTATAATATGAATTGATAGGACTGATATATACAAATCGTCTCCAGACAAGAAATATCTTGTCACCTAGAATCAGACTTGATAACATATCACTGTGCCTGTACGTATATGTATTATGATAAGTAAAATAATATAAACCGATACTGGGACATATCAGCGTCCTGTTAATATGTGCAACGACATCTGTGTGACGATATCTGTATTCTCTGATTTTTTTTTGCGAAAATTTATATATATGTAATTATTAAAATATAAAATACTTCATGCTTTTTTTTATAAGCCACATATGAACTGTTCTCTTACTCTAAGAGACATCTAATATCTGTTAGAGTATATACTTTATTCAATCAACCATCGTGTGAAAGTTTGTTCATTTTTCATCTTCTCCTACTACTGAAATACATTAAAATTATATGAAGATACTTAATAATCTTAAGTATAATTTTATAATAGTTGGATTATTAGTTTAATTAATTATTATTAATTATTATCCTATTATTATTATTATACTTATTATTATATTATTATTATTATTGCACAATGCTAAACTTATTAAACATTCTATAATGTGGCGTGACGAAAAGTTATATATTTAACACGGATTCTGCATAAATATCTTGCTATCTTCTATCGACTAATCACCAACATTGGAATGTAATTTAATATGGCTTCACTCTTCGCACCTGCTACCTTCTATCGGATACTGCTTTTAGGAAAAAGGATACTCGAAATTCGAACTGATGGGAACCAATATGAAACATAAAAAACTAGTAAGTCGCAGAGAGATAGGATAATGTTGGGGTTGAAAGAAAGGGAGCATCGATATGCGGATCTGATGGGTCAGATCACAAGCAGCTTGTGGATTCCCTCATCTATAAGATCTGAAGAAGTTCTAACCGATATAAGGATTGATACCGAGGCTAATATGGAAATGCATTATTTAAGTGACCTTAGCGAAGATCCGAATATAGGTTCTATCGAAGACTTCATCGAAAACCCTTCATCTAATACAGATGATGTTGTGTCATCAAGTTTGGAGACTTTGTCTACTAGGAAGACACTGGAAGATTTTGTAGATGAAGCCGATGTTGGTAAAGTAACCCCTATCGATACACCCACCGGAGTAGATACACCAACTACTGAGGTGGAGTTTGAGGAGGAACAAGAAGATACACAGGAACTTTTTTCTGAGTCGAGTGAAGTTCTTGATCCTCGAAAATGTGACCGCCTTCCACCCTTGGGAGCCAGCAGTGAGTGTAGCCCCCAAGGTGTTCTTGCCGGAGAATTCATTTCAGCCCAAAGAGAAGAGGCAAGAAATTTGCTACGAGCTTCATCTACAAGGTATGGACTTTGTATTTCATACATACATACATACATACATACATACATACATACATACATACCACTCAAGCTCCAAAATTATTTTATATACTGTAGAAGAGAAACCTCCTTCGTAAGACGTAAGATCGCTAATAGCACGAACGTTTTCAAAAATTATAACCCCACAACGATCAGTTCGTTATTGGATTCGAACGCTGTTGCGATAAATAACGTGGACATTTAAATCCATTTTTCTCAAATCTACGAGTTTTCACATTCGTGGTTTTGGGTATTTGATATTAATCCTTCTGACATTTATTTACGTTTTTACAGGGATGTACCTCAATTTTTGGAAACTCGAGTGTTAGATATTTGTTTTGGTCAGACATTGGGTGTAGATTCCAGGCTTCAGAATGAAGTTGCAGCATTGAGTCTTGGTCAATGTGATTTATTAAACCTCGTCTCATCGTCCTTACACAATATTGCTCCAAATGTTATACTTTCTAAGAGAGAAGTGAGTCTGTTGAAGTACTTGAACTGTTAAAATTATTTTGTTCTCTCTTTCCTAATTGTAATAAAACAGCGACACGGCCACAGCCATTTAGAATTTGACTGAACATGAAATACAAAATTTATGTGAATTAGCATATATTTTCATTGAATATTTATTTCTTAACCTTACCCTTATTCATGTTTGTCTCAAATGTCCGTTGGTTAAATGTCCATTAGCCAAAAAATGTCCGACATGGCCCAACGAACCATGTGGTACGATTTAAATTTTTAATTTTATTTTTTCCAAAAATACTGTTTTTAGTTACTGCATTTTTTGTTAAGGGTAAGCAAGCAGATCTCTTAATTATTTTTATGTTTTAATAACCTTTTGTTTATCATTTCAACACATAAAATATAAATTTAATTTTTTTTTCTTGTAAATTAGCATACAAAGTAAATATTTCATACAAATAAATAAACACTTCCTGTTCTGTTTGATACTAATCGATAATTCTCTAATGTGATCCTAATTATTATTATTATTTAATTGTATTGCATTATTATTAATTAATTACTCCTAAATTAATAATATATATTATTATTATTAATTTTTATCATTAGTTATTTTTATCCCCAAATCGAACGCTATAAGCCTACCTACGTCCCTCTCTTTCCGGCCTTATTACCACCACTCGTACTAAGCCTCAACACATGTGCAGATACTTCTTAAGGATATAAAGAAACTACCTCACATCACAATTCTCTATTTCAAGTATTTATAAACCAAAATCAAATCCCAAGATAATATGAAAGCAGAGTATAATATTACAAGACCTAAAACAGTATAATATCTAGGTAGGTCTCAAGCTTACAGAATGAGTTCCTGAGGCACTAAGTAAACAACTGAGGATAAACATAAAGGCAATATATAAATGTTTTACCGGCAAAAGTGGAACAGACATGTTGCACTAGTAAACAGTAGCGAAAGACGATGTGTTAAGCGAGCTAGCGATTCTAATCTAGTGTGGATCAAAACTGTAACGTTGCATCACCAATTAACACTCCTCCGTCACTAGGTATTTAACTGCGAATAGCTATGCTGTCGATAAGTTGTTGCAGCTCCCTTAATAAGTACATTGTTGCGATGCTAAGGTGTGTAAAAGGCATACTATCGTGTAGCACAACACTGTGCAATGGTCTCTAGGTTCTTCATCTACACTTGAGTAGTCCTTATCTATCACGATCTGCGACCATAGCAAACAAAAACTCCAATTCCCTGCCACAATAAGTATGACTCTCTACTTACTAATTTGTTGCCTCATGCAAGCTAGCAAAGTGACAAGAATAGATAGTAAATACTAGAATAAAGAAGGGAATCAAAGTGTGAATTATTACTATTATTTAAGTAGGCCTACCAGTAACTCAATTATTTTATCAGAGCTTTGTTAGATCCATAGAGTAATATATTAAACATATAAAATGATGACAGATTACTGAGATATAAGTCGAAGAATAAAGAAGAATGAAGGTCAATAATAAATAAATAAATATTTGTATACCAGCTGTACATAATCCTATCATTATATGATAGGACTACTAGATTAAAGTTTAAGTGCGCAATGCCTCATGTATCTCGCTCTCTCCTTCACGCATCTCTTCACTCTTCGAAGCTCCTTAAACAAGTGATGAACAGCTATCACGCTCAGTAGTCCAGATAGCGAGGAAAGCACGCCCCATTATTTGCTGGTCTCCTGAACTTCCATACTACGGCTATATGTGATGAACTGGCCTCAATGTTGGCAGGAGTAGGGAGAAAGCTGAAACAAAATGCGTCGAGACCTCCCTCCCACAGTCTTTTGTCCGTCGCCCCGCAATTTGCTGGAGACAATTAAGAATATGAAGATATGAGAAGACTAAAGATTATATTCTTCTAATACATACAGAGGTGTTGCCAGATTATTGTGAGAGCAGATCCCTTACCCTTTATTATGCTGTTACCAAATGTGACATAGGAGACATCCGGAAGAATATAGAGTCTTGATACATTAACTATCCCTGTATATTTCGAAGGCAGTGCTCTTGACCTATATATGTAACATCAGGTCTTAGCAGCGTGGAAAATTATATGGGCCATCTTCCTGGATGTATTCTATACAATTATAATATACAAGTCATATGCACCTATAGGAATCTAGGAAAGTTCTAGATATTACAATAAGCACCAATTTAGTAGATTTATGTTATATGGGGAAGTTATTAAAAGTGAAAATAAATTAAAGTACGAGCTTGACTCATGGAAGATCATTTCAAGCAGTTCTAGTCACGTGCATGGGATTTCGTAGTACTGGCTTTGAGCAGGAGGTTTCGATGCGACAGTCTTCTACAACATTTATCCGTGTTATTTGAATGATCTGTGTTAATCTACCTAGCCTGTTACCATAGGGCGTTAAAAAGTAGCAGTAGGCAGCGAGTGGACTGAATTAAAGAGGAAACTACTCTCCCCAGGTCTCTCTTTTGCTCAATCGTCCTGGTAATTTAGCCCACTCTCACGTGCTACACGTCCTAGGTAATTAACGTATGCTTCAGCAACTCCATCCACAAAATATGTATACATTTTAGTTCTGGTGCTCTAACATTAACGAAAGAGATCGAGATGTCTCATTAACTGTGCAAAAGTTGTATCATCGGCCCCATGCCCTTATTCACTTTAGCAACGATTCCCGATGTTTTAAGCTGCGTCAGATTGATCACTGTTGTAACCTGACCACTTATCTTGTGATGATGGCAAATTTAGTCTAAACAAGTTAAGAAGACAGCGATAGAGGTCTGCATGAATTAATATTACACTCGTTTTCCCGTATACATCACACACAATATATAAAAAATCAATATAGATTAGATTATACATTACATATAAAAGTCTCTTTGATTTTCGACTAACTTTGTAAATATATCTAGTGATCTGTTTCACAAATACGCCATACATAAATATCTACGATGCGTATGTGAATTTTGCGCGACTTTTAAAATTGACGAAAATGAAAGATCACACACAAATTATAGTGAAATACCTTTGGTGGAACTTTGATCCCTTTAGACATCCAATTAGAAGTATAACATATCATAATCCCTAGCAAAATCTATTAGTTCATCTGTATAGTTATAACGAGTGGACAATATATTAAATATTAATATTAAGTTTATAGTCATCCAGTTATATCTAATACAGTGAGAAAAATCATATATGTCTAATAAATATACCTATAGGTTGCACATAAATCATAATATCTCGATTTTTCTTTCCATTATTAAAATATTATGATATGAATTTCAATCTTTTTTCTTATATGTTAAAATCACAACAAAAGAGGAAATTTTTTTGTTGAATAGATTTTGATGAATGGTGTGTAACTATATATAGAAGAACATATACATTTATCTCTATTATTCACTCTCATCCTTTCCTTTTATTGCCAACCATCTATGTATGCTTAAGTAACGAAAACGCTCCAACTTCTTTAAAGACCTACAAATAGTAGGTGAACTAAATTTGAGAAAGCAAGAGTGATATTTAAAAATCAATAATCCTTTCATTTATTATTTTAACTTCTTCGAAACCTAAATTTTATGCGCAATGAACAAATTGGTGTGAAGTTTCAGTGAAAGGGGGCCATGACCTCTTTTTCTGCGGCTCACATTCATAGACGTTTTATGAATTTTTATTTACTAAACATTTCTTGTGAGGGGGGAGACTAGTTGGACAACTGGGGGCGATATGCCCTCCCCCGACTTAAGCCTATGGTAACAGCTAGGTGATACATAATTAACATTATTTGACCACAACCCAGTATTGATTTGACGATCAACCTCGGGAACCATGGGTGTTTTAACATTAAAAGTGCTAATATAACACAAATAAGCATAATAATTAATAATTAAATCACAGTATAGTAAAATAATTTTCGATTGGTATCCATTTAGTGCTTCATATGTGTTAAGCATGAAGAAGGTTTCAAAATTTATGCATATACCATTGTGCCACAGTAAGCCAAAAGATAGATAGATGATACTTCAACTTCTTTTCCAAATTTAACAAGACCTTAAATACTCTTATTATTATGTATTAGGCCCAATGTCTAATATTTATTTCTCCTATGCCAGTTCGAACAGGATAAACATGTATTCTTCAATTGGAGAGCTCTGATGCGAAAGAGTCTCAAGTGTTCTTAGAACAGCCTGCGTTGCAGGTTGCTATTGCTCAAACATGTACTTCATTAGGGCCTAATATTCCAGTGCAACTTCTTCATTAGTGTGAGTAGACTTTCCTTAAAATTGCATTTGCACAATCGCTGCATACTTATATGCACTTTTCCAGCTTATATAATGAGTTAATATTACTTCCTTATTTAATTGTCAATCTCTTAACTTGTTCTTTTAGAGCTGAATAAATCTTTATTTGATTGATTATTTATTAATTACTATTATTATATGCTTAAAGTAAGAATGTTAAGAGGAGTGGTGGAAGGAAGATTGTCAATGCGCGTTAAAAGTGATAGAATTTGTGGATATTAAATAGCCACTAAAAGCCAATGATGAGGTCTCAAAAAGAAAAATGTTTGGAATCTTTTATAAGGAGGAAAAAAGGAATACTAAAAGATGCATACGTCGGAGGAAAAAAATAGGTTAAATAAACAGTTTGAAGGAGGGGGATGGACTTAAAGGAATAGGAAGCTCTTTTGGAAAAAGCTCGAAAGGTAAGAATAAGGAATCTCTGTAGACTAATGAATACGGATAGGTGCTTTCGTAAACGACGGAAAGATGCGCGAGTGAGAGTTGCGAAGGAATACTTCGAAAATCCAGGCATAGTGTGTGCAGTACTGAAAAGGTGATAGTGAAAGCTGTTGTAAGATTTGTTTGTGCAACGACAACGTAATATATATTTTAGTGGATGAGGCCATATTAGTAAGGACGCATGTTTAATTTGTAGAGTTGAGAAAAGCTTGAAGAATGTAAATCTGCAGTGAGGGATAGATGAAATCACAGAGAACGGAGGCGAGATGCGTGATTGAGTGATTTGGAAGTGTGTAACAAAGCGGTTTATGAAGGGATATAGTTCGGAGCGGATTGGCTAGAGAGCAGTATAGCTACCCTAATATAAAGGTAAACTGTAGCGAATTATAGGGCGGAATTAGTTTTAGTGTGAGTGTTGTAAGAAGTATTTTATATGCTGTTATTTTGCGTAGACAAAGTGCGTCGAGTTACTGAGGGGCTGATTGGTGAAGAACAAGTGCGTTTAGAAGTGGTAGAATGTGTGGATCAAATTTTTTACGTTGAACCAAATGTTGGATGAAGTAAACGTAGCCTATTCTCATGTTATTATTGATTTAGTTAATGAATTTTCAACCCTGTGACTTTGGTACTCATGACAATCTGTGACTAAATATCAGCATAGGCTCTGACTCGAATCAATATATGTATGACGATAGTGAAGCGTGTATAAGAATAAATGGAGTAAAGTGATTATTTTATTAATAGCGGGCTGAGCAGGCGATGTGTTACAATTGGTTATTCGAATACTGCAAATGGATGGGGTTATGAAAAGAATTAGAGGTGGGTGGCAGGAGAAGTGTTAGAATGATGGAGGAATGGAAAAGAGTGGAGGCTTTCGCCTACCTAAATATACGGATTATGGTTTACCAATCCAAAGTATTAGAAAAGGTTGATACCATTAATAGAATATTTGCAGGTGTGTAAAAAGAGGGGCGTTTTTAAATTTCAAAGTATATGCCACGATAAGTTATGGTTGCAATCAAGGACAGCTCTGGTGTGAAGTTATTTGGTATGGTGAGCACTGGAACAAGTGTCTGAGTTTAAATATTAGCAATATGTGTTGAAAAAGAACGTGTGGATGCAGTGGGTGTAGTAGCGAAAGTGCTGTCAAATTTAATATTTGATGGATGTAAAGGGACTTGAGTCTTGATTGCGCTAGGGTCTTAACATGCAGGTATGTTGTTACTGTAAATGGATAGTAGGAAACTATGGTCGGCAATCAAAGAGTAAGATCTAAAGTAACAATGTGTTCAGTATAGGACCAATCTTAGCGGTGTCGTTAGGTAGGGAAAAAAGGATTCGGATTAAAATGAGAATGAAACGCATATAGGAGTTGTGTATTGTGAAGGAGTGAGAGAGAGGAGAGAGAGTAAGTGAGAGTAGCATTGAGATGGTTGTCATGTGGAAAGGATGGATGATAGTCGGTTTGTTAAGCGGATGTATAGTGGCGAGTGTTGGGAATCGACCGGCAGCTGAGAGACCCAAGAAAAAAGTGGATTGAGTCGATAAAGGAATGCCTGGGAAGAAGATGTTGATTTGCAGAGGCGAGAAGAAAGGTGCATAATAGGAGTGAATGCGGGGTTTGGAGGTATGGTTGTGGCCCACCTGGGCCAAAAGATGAACCCTACATTAACGAGATGCCGTAGTGAGGGTCCGTTCGTGGTCCCCTTGAAGCTAAGGTGGATTTTACTGACCGCGACGAGTTCTCACTAAAAGGCTAGAAAGGGCGGTAAGCTGTACTGATGACTCAATACTCTATTCTTCTACTATTTTTGTTTCCACTGCATGGTACGCATCTTACCCCCAGTCTTGGGGAGAGAAGGGTGGGTCATGATTTATTATTATTATATTATTATTATTATCCTAGTGTTCCTCCCTCTTCTTTGTCGAGTGGCACTTGAAGAAGGAGGCTCTCCACAGGATAAAGTGATGTTTGGCACTGCTCTTCTGGAGGCACTAACTTCATTAGCTTCCTCGCCTATGCCAGATCACCTAGTAGCGCATTTAATTCTTCCGCCACTGAATCAGGTATTATTATTATTCATTATTATTATTATTATTATTATTATTATTATTATTATTATTTGGGCTGGGTGTGGTACTAAGAATCAATTTAATAGTATTAAGGAAAAAATTATATGCTGAGATATCCGAGATGAATGTTTTGACAAATAGGAGTTATAAAATATTTAAAACAATTTTTTTTTTTCCGTTTTATGTAAGCGAGAAGAATTGGAGGACAAATTGGAACAAAGAACAAAGTTATGTAGTAACTGAAACGTGAGAGAACAATTGGGAATCAGAAGTAGATAGGAACAGTTGCTAGAAATAAAAGTTAATTGGACATGATTGCAATGTTAAATATTATTTTTGTAAAAGTACCAATGTCCTATTTGCATTAGGCTTTAACGACATAGTATCTACAATTCCTCCGTCCTTTTAATGCTCTCTTTATATGCAGGACCTCGCCCTTTATGCAGTAGGTGTCAAACTTCCTTGCATGCTTAGACGGCTTCAAACGTCCATTCGCAAAATTCACTGAGTGGAGTGACTGACATAACTTCTGTTTCTCCGTAATAAAGACTAGTGCCATACTATTTCGAAAAAGGTCAGAGAGGAATGCCAGATCTCTTCCCTCCCACCCTTTTTATGGCTCGCCAATTCAATCCAAACTGTCAGATATTTGGGTTTAATTTTGGACGAAACCTCACTTTTCTCTCACATTGTCACCTAAAGACAGGTTGTTGCCACCTTCTAGACTCAACTACGCCATATCACTTCAGCAACTTGGGGTGCTGACAGAAAAACCATTACTCATTTATATATTGCTCTTTGAGCTATACTCGACTGTGGCTGTTCAATATGCAAACATTCGCTCCTTACCTCTGTCAGCAGCCCGATTCAGAATGAGGGCTTTCGAATTAAAATAGGTGCTTTTAGTTCCTAAGTATAAGCCTTTAGGCGGATACAAAACATTATGCCATTGTCTCTGAATGGATTACTTAATGCGCCCTGCATTCAATGTCGAAGTAATTCACTACCCTGTTTATTGATCGTGAAGGGGTTAGGTTGTGGTCGTGAATGGTCACCTTCAATAGAGGGATATTAGATGTTGAAGAGAGTGAGCGTTGTCACGATAAAGTGGCGTTTCTTCCCGGAAGATGCTTAGGATTCCTCAGTGGTGCTAACAGCCTGCTGCACCTGACGCCACAATCGTTTGCCACAACTATACACACTGTCAATTACTTAAAACATTCTCTTACCGAAAGTCCTTCCATATACTTACAGTGCCGTGGATCCTCTCAAGCAATTTTCCTCCAGAATATTCTGCTTTGAGGTATCAAAATTTCATTAAAACCTCACCCATTCGGCCTTACTGAAGTCATCATTTTATTCCACTTGATCTCGGTACCAGTTTATAGAAACTGCTCCAAAACTGGGTGGAGGGTAGGTGCTTTAGTGTTTTTCCCAGATTGCGTTCTCTTTTATGCACTCTCCTTTCATGTTTCGGTTTTTACCGCTGAAGTCATAGCCATAGTACTAGCGATTTCAAGACTTTTTAATCCTCCCCAGAAATCCTACGTCGTATATTCCGATTCTTACAGCGTGCTCCAAACAAAAGTGCTTAAAAAAAAAATTTAAAACTCTGATTTCGGTAGTTCATATAGTGAAAGGTCCTTTGTTCGTTTCCTAGAGATTTGGAATAAATAATTAAATTTTTTTTCAGGCAACATTTATGAATAATTTATTGTCATTAATTTTATTAAATTTTAACCCTCATTTGAGTGTAGTTCTGTAAAAGTGCTGCTGAGCCGGAGCCAAATTTTTTTTCCAGTTTGGAGCTTGAGTTGAAATGTTTTTATTATAAAATAAAATGGTTTGGGACCAGGAGCCGGCAGACAAAAGATTTACCGATTCCGCGGCTCTAGTTCTGTGAATTTTTTTTTTCTAATACAATCATTTGAATAACTTATGGAGTAATTATTATGTGATTTTTTATTTATTTATTTTTTGAAGTTTTATCATTCAATACATTAACGAAATATTTTGGTTAGAAACTTCAGAAATCCTAAACTTTATTTTTTAAATCGAAAAATAAGTTTGTAACTAGATATATAAAGGATAAAATTTAATTATTTTGATGCAACTCCTTATAATATTCTAGACTTTGATCCAGACTAGGGTTGACCAAAGACCGGTATTTTTCTCACCGCACCATACCGCACTTAAATGAGCACACCACACATCGCACAGCAGCGGTGCGGTGCTGTGCATCGGTCAATCCTACTCCAGCTCCTCCAAATTTCTCTTTCAACTTTTGTTTTTTCTGACCATTGGTTCCGCTTCACATAATATTAAGCATTCTTATTTTCACAGTTACAAAAGACGCTGGGAGTCATGTCCTTCGATTATATGGAGACGATCACAGCATTGACCAAAGAGTATACTCTGATGGCACAATATTCATCATCAGATTGGTAATTATTCAGTTTTTATTCAAGTATATGAAATTCAGATTTTGTTATAATCACCGAACTTTCGGAAGCGTTAACACTTGTGTTATCATTCGTCGAAAATTTTGGTTTGCTTACATTTTGGTTATAAACTGCATTAGGGATTACCTTTTCATTTATACCTTGGTCTCGAGAATCTTCATTACTCCTAAAATAGCAATATCATAGTCATTGTAGCAGGTCTTCCCATTGGAAGTGGTGTAGAGGATGTAAAGAATAAAATGAGCAAAATGTTCTCCTCTACTGGCAGATCTGTGAGCAGTAGTCTTCAAGGTAAGGGACCATCCATCAATCTTCCGACGCTGTTCAAGAAAAAGTAGAGGTTACCTTCGGCTGTGAGAGTAAGGGAATAGGTCTTCTAAAAACTTTTTCAGTTCAACCATTATTGTCTTCAGTTTTTTTTGCTTAAAAGTACTTAAAGACGTGAAAAGTCTTTCTAATGACAATATACGTGCTCATTGTTGAATATTATTTAGAGATACAAAAGCTTTCTTATAATCCTAAAGTACTTTGGCAGTATTTTGCGATTTCCATTTTGAAAGAATAACTACCCAGTAAATTTAAAAAATAATTGAAAAAAATGAACGTAATGTTTCTATGAATGTTTTTGCTATATTTCGAAATTTCAAAACATTAATCTAGTATCTAGCGAAAGAAATAATGTGAAACAAAATTAATAATTCTTACCGTCCTTTTATAATATATAAAATATTATATTTATATATATATATATATATATAATATATATTATATATATATATATATATATATATATAATATATATATATATATATATATATATATATATATATATATATAAATCATAGATATTATAGTAATGTAAAATTATTTAAATTCTATAAAGGGATTAAAATGTATTTTTTTTTGTAAAAATTCCAAAAATATATATATATACCGTATATATATATATAAATATATATATATATATATATATATATATAATATATATATAATATATAGTAATATATATAATATATATATATATATATATATATATAATATATATATATATGTATGTGTGGTGTGTCGCTGGCGTAGGAATTTGACTCGCCGACTCTCATTGCAGAGGACGCGCTGGTTCAGTCCTCCGCGTAGCAGTTGAGTTTTATCTCCTGGGGGCAAGAATTAAAACTCGGCTGCGAAGATGTTGGTGGCGACAGGGCATGGATAGCACGGTCTAAAGTTCGATTTCCGTAGGTCCCCCCGTTTTACCCTCTGAGAAGGGGATAATGCCCTTTAAAAGGATATTATATAATAATAATATATATATTATATATATATATATATATATATATATATATATAATATATATATATATATTAGATATATATATATATATATATTATATAATATGATATATTTAATATATAATATATATATATATATTATATATTTATATTATATATATTAATTATCTATGAATTTAGGAAAATTTTGTCGTTATCTGAAAGCGGCGATTTGAACATTTTTGCGGTCACCTAATTTCCGACAGACCTTTTGACTCTTCCAAGCAAGTTCTGGCTATGCAGGGAATGAAATGGATGCGGACGCTTTCCCAAAAAACAATTTATTGAAATTACAAATCTGGGTAATAAATACATCGTTCTGAAAAACATACATGAAACAATACTGTAATAATACAATTCTATATCTACAAAACAAACAAAAGAAAATAATAATTTTACATAAAACAATCATTTTACTATATTTACAAGAAAAATGTACTTTATAACTTTTTTCAGGATAATTTTTTTGTACTAATATTTGACACAATAAAAAGTGATAAATACCTTATTTATTGGACTCCGTATTAGCTTGCACTGGCTTGATTTTCCTTTATGCTTATACTACTGACAAAAAAGTTAGCTCTAAATTTACGTTTTATTTCTCCTAAAAAACGTAGACTTCCTTTCTATAAATACTTTGCTTGCAAGTGGCGAAAGGATCACTCCCTTTCACGCTTGTGCAAATTTGTTGAAATGTGAAGATATGAAGCAGTCAGTGAATTTTGATTTTATCTGAATTTAACTGTGTTTGAATTAGCCGTATCATTTAAAAAAAAAAAATTAAATAAACACATGCTAAATTACTTTATCTGAATTTAATTATTTAAATTTTTAGAGAAGGAACTGACTACAAACTATCTTAGGATTGGTTCTAAGGACCGACTACAACTCGTACAAACTCAGTTCACGAGAACTCTTCCCGCAACAGGCCTTCGAGGTTCCCATCCGATTACTTGCTACTACCACCAAGATCTGCACCGGAGCGGCTCTCTCCGGCTCACGTCATTGCTTCGGCCCACCCCCGCCCTCCTACCGTCTGGTCGAGGCTTCGAGACCCTATCCGCATAACATAAATCCGGGCGGTCCCCCAATGAAGGAGAAGAAGAGCCGTTCGACCTCGACGTCGAGTACTGATGATAGCAGGAGTTTGGAATTTCACAAGGTCCATTCAGAATATACAATTTTAGTTGAACATTTAGGGCTCAGCTAGTTTTCGGCTCGATGTGGTGTTAAAACCTTTAGCAGAATTTATGCTTGCTAGAAAGATATGATCTTTCCACAATTCTTTTGACCAAATTGATGACGAAGAGAAAGATTCCATATACAACGAATTCTTCATAAGGATGAAACTTGGATTTATCAATTCGACCCAGAGAATAAAATCTAATCAAAGCAATGTATTGGCTTCAAAGT
>JABUQX010006126.1:37500-72500 GCA_015478945.1 Trachelipus rathkii
CAGCCATAGGGAGTTATAGATTGAACCGAGGGCGGGATAGCCACGGAAGCACACTCCCGTCAAAACTTGGTGAGGAGATCCATTCTGGGCCCCCGTCTTCTTATCCTTCATAGATTTCAGGTGCCTATGCACCCGCATTCAAATGTAATCACAGGCAAAAGACATATAGGACACCTGAGAGGAGAAGGAGGAAGGAAGAGAAAATGCCAGAATCGTCTAGGGTGAGTTAGTGGAAAATAAAATAGGAGGCCGAGGAGAATGGCCTTTTCAGTTGGAGAATTAACAAACCAAAACCATCAGAGGAAAGGGAGATTTACAGAAGTTGCTAGAGATGTTTTTGGGTCAAGAGGCCAGAAAGATTTGTCAGTAGGAGAACCAAGGAAGTTAGCGCACTTTCGTTTGATGAAAAGCCCGCTTTGCCTCTGTCGAAGAGTATTCCGGTGCAACCGATTTCTAGCGTGAATGAAAAATTGGCTGAGAGTGATTGGAGAACGCAGGAGGAATTTTTCCACAACCCGATACGCACTGTCTCTAGCCTGAAGGCCAGAGAACAAGCACGATCGAACCATGTTTAATGAGGAGAGAAAGACTAGTTAAGAAGGAATGAACTGCTAGTCCCATCAACGACGTACAGCTCCCTTCCTTATCTTTTAAATTATACATCCATCATTATTCCTAACTGAGGTTGGCAATTTGCTATCATCTCCAAACTTGGAAACCTTACATTTAAAAGTCCCTGGTAAAATATTTTTCTACATATATAAAGGACAGCCACTGACCAAGAAATCGTTACGGACCCTCATTTCCATAATAAATACCTTTCATATTCGATTAATTATTATTATTATGATTATTATTATATTATTATATTAGTATAATATTATTATTATTATATTATTATTATTATTATTAATTATTATTATTAAGAGACTTAAGAATCAAAAATTTTGATCCCTTAAATAATTTCGGAGGGTTAACCCCTGCACCCCTGTCTACAGCCTTTATATATAATAATTTTAATATTTATATTTTTATATATATATATTATATATATATATATATATATATATATAATATATTATATATATATATATATATATATATATATATATATAATATATATATATATATATATATATATATATATATAGAGAGAGAGAGAGAGAGAGAAAAAAAAAAATTAATATTTTTTTTTCAAATAATCGTCATCGTCATCGGCATCGTCATCGTCAAAATTTACTATAATCGTCATCGTCATCGTCATCGGCAAAAATTCATAATCGTCCCATCACTAATATATATATATATAAAACATAGAAGGCTGTTTTTTTTATTATTATTATTCTGGTGTGGCTTATAATACTTTGAAAATATACTGGTCATTATGTTTGGTTTCCTAGTTAATAGGATGACAACTGAAAATCATTATTTCAAAAGAATATGTTTGTATTTTGTTTTTTTTATATATATTGGTTTTAAAAATTTATTATTTTTGTTTTTGTTTTTAGGACTGATTTAAAAATCTATTTTAAATGAAATATTTTAGCATGGGAGGATAAGTGTTTTCTTTTTTTCGCTTTGTTATATTTAAATTGTATGAATTATCTAGTAAAGCTATTTTTAGCTACAGATTTTTTTTTTTTTTTTTTTTTGAGATGGAAATAAACTTGCACCATAATGTAAATAAAATGAAATGATTATATATAATCATATATATATATATATAATATATATAAGAAAGCTAAAATATATATTAATATATATATATATATATATATATATATATATATATATATATATATATATATATATATATATATATATATTTTAACAGTAATAGTACCTCTTATGTAAGGGGATACGAAGAAAGCTGTATAACTAAAAGGAAATTAGTTTTATTTGGTGTTGTAGGGAAAATAATATGCTGGTAATTTGGTTGAAAGAGGTACGTCCGAATGACTAAGGACTGATATTGTGGGAGAACAAGGTTGCATTTAGAAGTGGAAGAGGATGTAAATAAAATTTTTACATTGAAACAAGATTGAGAAAATAGAGAAAATGAGAAAGAATAAGAATAAATTGTATTTGTTTTATGGATTTGCAATAGGCGTATGAGAGAATTAATAGGGAGGCTCTGTGGCAGTGTTGGTGGAGCTTCTAAATGGAATCAAAAGTATGGTATGACGATAGTGAAAGCGTGGGTAAGAATATAATGAGTCCGAAAAGTGATTGCCGTTTAATATTAATAGGCGGACGTGAGTCGGGGAATGTGCTGTTCTTCCCCTTTGTTATATTGTAATGGATGGGTTATGGGAAAGATATAGAGATGCGGAGTGGGCAGTGAGAAGGGTGTTTTTTTAAAATGGAAGAGTTGAGGTGCCCTGCCTATATGAGGATGATTTGGTTTTGTGTGGTGAATCTGAAGAGTTTGAGAGGATTGGTAGAAGGGTTTGGCAGGGTGTGTAAAAGGAAGGGGTTTGAAAGTAAATGTAGAAAGAGTAAGGTTATGTAGAGAGTGAAAGAGAGTCAAGCGTGTGAAGTCATGTTAGAGGTGAGAAATTGGAAAAAGTAGCTGAGTTTGAATATTTAGGATATTATGTTGGATGAAGTTGTGAATGATAGGAAGGTGGCTGGTGATATTAAATCCTTGGTGGATGTGAAGAGACTAAGTCTTGAGTGCGCTAGGGTTTGCAGAGGGTAGGTTGGTTAGCTTGTTACTAAGCAATGTATTAGTAAGTGAGACTGGATTTTTAAGTGCGTATAGATCTAAGGTAGAATGTGTTCAGATTAGTGGCTTGTTAGGTGTGAAGAAGAATTGATAAAAATTTGAGGAATGAACGTAATAGGAGTTGTGTGGTGTGAAGAAAAGGCGTAAATGAGAGCATAAACGAGAGTACACGAGATGGTTTGGTCGTGTAGGAATAGATGGATGATAAGACGGTTGGGTTTAAAACCGGATGTTATAGTGGCTGAATGTGCTGGGAAATCAACCGGCTGAGAGACGAAAAAAAAAGAATGCCTGGAGGAGAGAAACGCGAGTTTGGCAGATGCGAGAAAAAAAAGGTGCATAACAGAGTGAATGCGGAGCTTTATGAGGGTATGTTGTGGCGTTTTGCCCACGGGGTGACCCCACATTGACGAGATATCCAACAGTGAGGGATCTGATAAAAACTTCAACATCCAAAAGTTTTTGCCTGCGCCCCGAATTAAAAAAATAAATTTGCGAATAGAAATGGACAGAGGTTCATACAAAAAAGTAGCTAAAGTACTTCAACAACCCTTAAATGAAATTTAAAAATTGTGGCCGTCAATTAACCTTTTTTTTTTTTTAACGTATAAAATGACATTTCCTTATTTTTTTACTTTTTGAATTGTAATTTAGGTTATTATATTCTTTTCTTATTTTCTTATTTTATTATTGTATTTTGTATTTTTTTTTCTTGTTTTTAATTTTATAGAATTTATACTAATAATTTATTTATTTTTCATGAATATTTAAAAAATAGATACAATAATTTAATAAATCGATATATTATATATATTATAATATAATTATATATTAATATATATATATAGATATATATATATATAGATATATATATATATATATATATTATATATATATATATATATATATACTATATATATATATATATATATATATTATATATATATATATATATATTATATATATAATATATATATATATATATATATATATATATATATATATATATATTATATTTGTATTTACAATATATATATATATATATATATATATATATATATATATATATATAGTATATATATATTACCTTTGAACTTATGAAACATACTTTTGCTAACTTAAAAATGTCCAATGATTTTAAAAACGGAGGAATGAACCTATTATGATTTTTTGAAGAAAATATTTTCAAAATTATTTTTTTAAAGTTTTTATTTTTTAATTTTATTTTGGGACTTCGTGAATCTCGCTTTTTTTTTTTTTAGTTTTGAATCTTTCATTTGGAAATAGTTTTACAGAGCTCATCTTGAAAAGCTTCCAATCTACTCTTAACCTTTTACTTTCATGTTCCATTTTTATTTAAATAATTAGTGTGATCTTAATATGTCTCATGGCTGTTTTGGTGTCTTAGTTCAACAATATTCCCAGTGGTACCATCTCTGTTTTTGTTATTTTTTTTTTACCTGAAACATGTGTTTTGTTATCATCGCGAATATGTTTGTAACTTTTCAAGGCAGTTATGGTAGCAAAAATTTGGTATCCGGGTAAGGAATGGGCAAACTTTGCGTCACATTAATCACATGACCAAAGGTTAGGTCCTGTGGCTTCTGAAACGGACTTCCAACACCGGCCGCATATTATATGCAGCGAAATTCTTCACTTCGATATACATTTGGTGACCATAAACTGTTCCCAGTTTTTTGTTCCGTAAATACTATTTCTTGAATAAGTGAATATTTTTTGTTTATATGCATTCCATTTGCTACTGTGATTATTATTATTTTATTATTATTTTGGATTGCACATTATATAATAATAGGTTTGAAAAAAATAAATACTTAACTTTCAAAATCAGTAAAAAATATTTGAAGAAAAATAGAATAGTGCAGTATTTGGGTATTTCCTACAAAAATAGTGAATTTTGCAATAGTTTTTGTAATTTTCTTTCCAAATCTTGAAAAAAAAATTAGTTAATAAAAAAAAGGTTTAAAAATGTTTCGTGGGTTGTAAGCTCACCCAAATTTTTCCCTTAGAGAGGGTTTTAAGGTTTTTAAAGGTTTAATCCGTTGTGTGTTTGAAGATAATACCTTTTATTATTTTTGGTTGATCCATTAGTGTGTTTGAATATGAAACCTTTCATTATTTTCTCCATTAGTGTGTTTGAAGATCGAACCTTTCTTTCTTCAATATTGTTTGAAGTTCAAACGCATTTTTTTTTCCATCAGTGTGTTTAAAGATCAAACCTTTTATCATCATTTCTTTCTCCATTAGAGTTTGAATATCCTATTTATTTCATCATTTTTCCTTTATTAAATTGTAATGGAGTGAAGTCAGCTGCGGAAGATTCTTTTTCGCTTTTCCACAATTCTTAATGGAAAGAATGTGGAGAAATTGTTGGATGTTCACAATTCCCAAGGATCAAGGTTCAGCAATCCTCAACTCATGCAGCGCTTTTATTTGGCCTATAATACGGTCTTTAGAGGCGATTAAATCAACCTGTTACTTAATTTAGACAGTTAGTTTCATCCAAGCGTTGAAAAAAGTTTTTGGTTTTAAATTTATCTTCTTCTCCCCCCCCCCCTCCAATAAAAAATTAAAAAAGATTCCAAAACTGAAAACTTATGAAATTTTCGTTTGAAACTTTAAATATCTTATTATATTAAAAAGAATTTTTTGATAGGCTCGTGGAGCTTTCCACTTTCTCGCGTTTCTTATTTTCTTGAAATTCTATGTATGAAATTAATTTAATTTGCATTTAAATTATTAGTTTTTTTAAAAATGTATCCTTGCACAATGAATATTTTTGCTATTTCCTTCACTGATTACCACACGGTTTACTTCGATACTTCTAATTAGATCATCATCATCATCCAGTGGATTTCTTCCGCCCATTTATCTACATTCCGTCAGTTATTTTTCTTGCGTAAAATGTTCATTTTTAGTTTAGTATCGAAGAAGCCAGATTCATTTTTTTCATGATCATTTAAAAGTATAAAATTGGAATCTTTTAGCTATCTTAAGCATTGCTGTTAAATTTTTTACCTGAAATTCACTCTATATCCTCCTATACTACTACTTAATATAATTTATATATCATAAATATATAATATATATTATATATCAGACATATAATTAATTCTATACTATATAATATAATATATCACCCACTCTATAATTAAAAAAATATAAACTCATTATAACTTAACTTATTGAAATAAAAAATAATGTATCCAAGTAATATCTGATCGGCTATACATTTTCTTTCTATTGGTTCTGGCTATTATTTTCTCTAGATTCTAATGACAACTTTCCCATATTAAATTTCGCACAAAGAGAATTAATAAATAGCCTGTATTCATACAGAGTAAAGAAATAAAGAAATAAGTAATAAATAAGATATATCCAGATATGATATATATATAATTAGATAATTATATAATACTGGTGGTATAGTATATATATATATAATGATATAAATATATAGATATAATAATATATAGTATATATATATATATAGTTATATAATATATATATATATATATATTATATATATATATATAATATAATATTTGTTATAGGAAAGAAGAATATTATTATATTGATGGAAATTTTAATTAAATGAATATTTATTTTAAGGTTTATTATTTCCCCTTAAACTTGGTAATTGAAATAGTAGTAGTAGTAGTAGTAGACCTATTGAAAATGACACATATATGCACTTCTTCAAGACCTATTTGTAATTAAAAACAAAATTTGAACTTTAAACTTAAAGAATAAAAAGTTTTGTTGCACATTTGATTTAAAGCCAAATTAGAGCCAGTTTCTTACATTTTCTGCCCATTTTTTTAATTTTGTGAAAGCCAGAGAATGTGAGATATTTGTAAAGATTCGGAAATTTGTGATTTTTTTTTAAAAAGTTTGGATTTACGGACATTATCTTACTCGGTGGAGAAGTTTTTAATAATTTCTAGAATCTGCATGAAGGGTCGAAATAGTAGAGTCTTCAAACACGTGAGGCAATTAATTTAATAGTCATGCCACGTTAGTGACATGATTCCTCCCCACCCCACCTCTCTCCATGTTTAACTTACTCTCTTTGAAGACTCCGAGTCTTGTAAACGTAGTGTGTATTGGCAGGTTCGCTACCAATGTGAACAGTACTTACTGACTTTTCTGGTAGGTGAATTGTAGGTTCTGAACTTTTTACATGTAATCAAATGGACGATCTACTTATTCTGGTAATGCAATGTATATTTATTATTATTATTATTATTATTATTATTATACACTTTCGTCTTGCCAAGAGGAAATGCATTTGAGAACACATTTTTTTAAATAAAATAAATTCTGAATTAGTTCTACTTCAATTTCTGCCATTTATTAACCACAAAATTCTTTTCATGTACCTAGTATGTGATAGAGTGGCGTGCTTGTGTGACGGAGGTCTAGGGATCAACCCCTAGAGAAAAACACTTATAGAGGGCAAAGAAAAAAAGTTATTCTCACATTCCTTAGAAAAAAGTATAAAAGTATTCAAATCATTCCTCATTGGTTAAATTAGAATTTTTATAATAATAATTGGTATGGTAATGATAACATTTTGTGGAAAAAATAAAACTCCATATAAATAATTATTATTATTATCATTCTTGGTGATATATATATATATATATATATAATATATTATTATTATTATATATATATATATATATATATTATTATTATATTATATATTATATATATATATATATATATATATATATATATATATATTATTGATCTAAGGTTTAAAATAATTAATTATTTAAGGAAATTTTTATTTTTCCAAATAGTTCAATAATAAAATAAATAAAATGGTATTACCTGACGTTCATATGGTAACTTGAAACTATAAAGCATTTCTATAAAGGACGTAACATTGTTGGTTACATCTTTTACACACAAATTAATAGCAAATATTTTGGCAATCACTAACAAGACCTAACTTAAAAAAACTTGGCTGGTTAATTCCTTTTACTACTACTATTACTACTAGTAATAGTATTAATTGTAGTAAAAACTATTACTACTTGTAATAGTATTAATTGTAGTAAAAGTAATATAAGAGTAGCAAGAATTGTGGCATTGTCTAAGAGGAATGTCAATTAGTAGTATTTGTCTTCTACTTGTCATCAGTTAAATTAGTAGTAGTAGTATTAGTAATGAATATCATAATTCAACACTCTTGATCTTGAAGCTGTGGCCTCAACTAACAGTTTATTCAATTCATAATTAATATTTTGCCTTTCAAATGAATTTAATAATAAATTATCAGCTTATAATAACTTATTGCTAATTATAACTACTAATTTTGCCTAATTATAATAAATTAATTATTAAGAATATACTTTAAATATAATTATATTTTATACTTATAATAATTTTAACTATCATAATTTTGCCTAATTAGTTTGAAAAATATATACTTCTACCAGAAAAATAAGTCCTTTAATATACTTTCTATATTAAAATAACAATATTTATATAACACTAAGAAAAATATTGGGTTTTATAATAAACTGTATGTATCGCCGTTTTAGGGTAACAATGACGTAAGTGCAAAATTTGGGTCTTTAGAATGAGTTACGTCACAACAAAATAATAATTTCATTGAAATAATGACGTTGTGTATAACCACTTGAAAATGGTAGCAGATATAGTCTTATAGATATGGTAGTAGTAGTAGTAGTATTGATGCTAATTTACTACTCAGGCCAGTTAGAAAGTTTATTTATACACGCTTTAATTAAAAATAATTTTCTTTATAGAGTTTCCAGGAAAAATAATTGCCTTTACGTCATTGTTCCTCTAGGTCAGCAATATGATCTACTAACTCAAAAATATTAACAGTCTTTACTGACGCGTGATATATACTCTCAGAATAAATTATTATAGCTACACTCTGTCAACAGTGTTATCAAGTTCTTTAAATTAAAACCAATTAATTTGTCTCCTTTTCTCAAGAGTTGTGCGATTGTGCACGCGCAGTAGTTTTTAATATTTAATAAAAAATCGTAATAAAGATCATGCTATAACATTTTTTCTCGTTTAACAGTTACTCAAAATTTGAGGTTTAAATTTTTTTTTTGTCAAATAAAGAATTTGCTCAAATATTTTTGCTCACAAATTATGTTCATACAAATTTTTGCACACTAATATATTTGCTCAAATTTTGAGCATAAAATTATTTTTTTTTCTGGGCTCACAAACTGGTATATTTTTCCTTCAAATTAAAATAAACATTAGTGCCAATTATATGAAAATAATTTTAATTATAATTGTTCTATAAAAATATACTTATAAAAATGAACTAAGTTATTCATTTTTTTTTTTAATTAATTATTTTTAAGTACGGTAACTATTATTGTTTAATGTAGAATTTTATAATATATATATATATATATATATATATATATATATTATATATATATAATATATATAGTATATATATATTTATATTATTAATATAATTTATATCTATATATATATATATATATATATATATTATATATATAATATATTATATATATATATATATATATATATATATATATATATATATATATATATATAAAAATTTCTGCATACCTTAAAACTTTTTGAAATATTTTTTGAGTATAAGAGAAAACTTAATTGTTAAGTACTATGAAAGCCTTAAAAGATATTTACTAACCGAAGGGCAAGGGCGGTTCTAGGTAAGCATTTTGAAGAGTGAGGGTGAGGGGGGGGAAGAGTACTGCAGTTCACCACTTCACAAGAAATAATCACATTATTATTATTAGTAGTAAGTCATGCAACCAGCAAATATCTTTACATAGAAGCCTTTGATTAAATTACCAATATTTAAACTTTTATTGAAACCCCCCCCTCGTCGCTTTTTCAAATCAAAATGCCAAAATGTTCGCTTACAGCCCTTCTTATCTATTAGTAATTAAAAGTATCATTAAGCGTCCTTAGTTACACTAGTTATCTACATTAGCTACATATTCAAACTCACTAGTCGATTCCTCTTGGGCTAAATCTACTGCAGGAACTTCGTTAACATCGTAGGATCCGGAGGATTCCGATGCCGCGAAGTCTTTCAGAGTATGAGAAGTTGATGATCCGGAATCTCCATTTTCTTCAGGAGATTTCAGGTTTTTTGCGTTCGTCGCTTCTTGTTGATCGTCGGTCCTCACCGAATAAAATTGTTCTAGACAATCGTCTGCTAAACTTGATTCATAGTAGACGGATGAAACCTGCTCCTCGTCAACTGCTGCAGATTCGCTCGTTTCTGAACATAAATCTGTTGATTCACTTTCGTGAACTTTGGTTAAAAAATAAAAGTGAATGAAGCAACTTTTTTAAATGAATAATTTAACTTATTGTAGCAAGGACTATAAGTATGCAATCTGAGTTAAAAATAGAATAGAAATAAATGTTCTTTAGCTAAAAGCCTAAAAGAATTGTTCCCTACACAAATTATTACTACTACTACTACTACCACTACTGCTGGATATAGTTTGCTAGCTTCTTAAATGTTCGAGGATAATTAAGGAGAAAACTGATATAGTTTTATTTTTCAAGAATTCTTTACTTCATTGTATAGTACAGCAAAGTGGACAGGTCGTAAATTAAATTCTCCTGACCTCTGCTAAAGAATGGATGTTGTGCCGTATTATGTAATGCCTTGAATGTGACTGGAAATTAAAAGAAAGCAAAAATAAAAAAGCGACAATGATAGAATCTCAGAATGTCATTAATTAAAGTACTTGACAGACTGACGTAAAAACAAAAGTATTCTGAAGCTAAAAACAAAAGAGAAACGCGAGTTGGAAATTGTGTATTCTGGCTAAACTTGGTCAATGCTTTAAAGTATTGGTTTCGAACCTTTTGAAAATTGTGGCCTTTAAGGCTTTAACGCTAAGGCCTATTTGGAAATTGTGGCCTTTGACGGTAGGCCTATTTGAAAATTTGATACACGTAGTGGACATATAATAAACCGGTCTTGAAATACTGCTTTTGTGCTCTAATTCAGAAGCAACACCTCTATGGAAGCTTCACGTTCACTGGCCTTAATTAGGGGTCCGGCGGGTTAGGAGCACCCCTGTTTTATAGAACAAGACTCGAATATCAAAAAAGAACGTTTGCTGGAGATCACATAATCATGAAACTGCAATATAATTAGCTAGGGAGAATTTATTATTATTTCTTGGTTACATTAGTCGTTCCTACCAATTTACCCTATTTGCCATTATAGTGAATGAACAAGATTGAAAATAAAAGATTGTGATCAATTTGTATTAATATTAAATGAAAAACAATAGGTAAAACTAAAGACAATGTTTTCTCAGAACTAAACCTGAATTTATCATAGGGTCAATATGGTTTTCCATCCAGTACTTATTGAGTATAGAGTACAAAAAAAAAACATTTTTGATTAAATTTGATATAGTTTTGCCCAAATATTGAAAATTTATTCTACGGAGAATTACAGTATCCCTCCACAATGTTGCTAGTAAGAGGCACCATACCCATTTTTTTTTGGTATATACTAAACACATTACGCAGTACGATTCAAATATTTCTCATTCATGTGTTTGAATTCTGAAGCTTATCCCGTTAAGCTTGGATTTAAGTGGAAATGTTCCTCCTTGTCAGCAAAACATCTAAATTTTCAATTTTGTAAAAGGTACTGAGGACTCTAATCAATAAGGATGGAGGTCGTACCGGTTCTATATCATAACTTCATTTGTTAGATACTAAAGATGAAAATTTATGTATAATAAAATAAATTTCTGCTGATACACTGTAGTAAAAAAATTAATAATTTGGGCCTAAACCTTAATGGGTTTCATAAAGGTTGTAGCAAAGAAAACGCTTAGCATTAGAAAGAGAAGGGATTATAAAACATACCATTCCGTAACTTGCGTGTTTAAAGCCGCTGAAGGGTTTAATATAAAAATATTTTACATAGGTAGCCTGCTTCAATTATCAAATTCACTTCAGCATATGTGGCAAAATATTCTTGGCAGCATTTACAATCGGAGAAGGAAAAATAATTAATCAATACACCCTATTTTCAGCATATTTACATTCAGCGAAGGAAATTTACATTTTTCTAAAGTAATAATCATAACATCCTATTTTCAGCACATTTAACTTAAAACACAATAGAAAGATTCAGTAAATTCAAATCACATAAAAACACTATGCATATCATACCCTTAAATAAATATACAATCATTCAATATCTCAAACTTTTTCCACATCGAAATAAAACTACTTCTACCTGATAATTCAAGGTTAAATTTTGAAATGGATTAGTAAAAACACTGTTTATCGAAAGCATGTTGGTACATAAAATATAATAAGAGAGACTAGTCAAAACTAAAGGTTATTTTTTCACATCTCAATGAACAGCTTGCGAGGTCACAACATTAAAACATACCATATCTTCAAAAAAATTGAAATATAAATAAAGGCAGATCACTCGCCAAGAAAACGAGAAGACCATGGTTCGGGATTGGTATGGGAATGACAATGTCAGCTTACACAAAAATACTTATCTATGAAAAAGGGCAACAAGAAGAAGCAAGTACCACCAAATGCAAGAAATGGCATCCACCAAAGTGCAAAGACGAATGGCATGCCAGTCATTCGCGAATTATCAATTCAAATACTATAGGGATTACAGATGAGTGCGTATTATATTTTTCTACAATGTTAACCTGAATTCAGATAAAAATTATGTACCAGATACGTTTATACAGTATAATAATATAGTAACGACAATTTAACAACTCGTCAGCAAATATATACGAAATATACAAAAGATAAATTTGGCTCCTCACTTAAATTTTCAGTAACGGCATTATATTATACATATATTTTTAAAAAAAAATTCAGACTTTTATCATCGTATAATATTATTAAAGCTTTGTCAACAACGACCAATAACATCATCTCTTTCTCAACGAAAAGGAAAAAGTGAAAGCAAAAGCAGGGACCTTTTTGTTCCTTACGTATATAATTTTAAAAGTGTAAGGACAAAAAGCATTTCAAAATAGACGTTCATACTCAGTGACTATATAATAAATAATATAAAAAATAACCTGCGAATTTTGTTATAATCTTGTAAGATAGCTCTTTCAAGGAGAAATTTAGATTTATAATTTTATATTTTTTTTTTCTTGTGAAGTCCATTCAAAATGATGGAATCACCTAGTAAAGAAAAAAACTAGAGCGACTATACATAATTGCCCATATAAAAATTAACAACACCTTATTCATGCAGAGTAATATTTTATTTATTAAATATTACGCGATTGCTTCTGTCTTAAGTAATTTAAACTATAACAAGGGAAGACAGACAAAAATCTATACTTAACTTTAGAAAGACACAACCATTTGATTTCATCGCGGTCAGAATTATTAGGGAGGTTTTCTATCGCCCCCCAATTATTTTCGAAAGAAATAAGGCTTAATCGAGAAAAAATCAATGCTCTCATCAGACATTATATTGAATATTTATACTTAAATCAAAAACAGTATTTTTAAAGAACACTATATTACTTAAAATAAACCGCGCTTTTCGATACGAATTTATCGCCTGAATCGTGGTACGAAATTTATTGAAAATGCTATTTTGTTATAGCAATCCATCGCCTCATGTCTCAATAGTTACTCTCTCCAAGATCTCAAGTTTAATATTAAATGTAGAAAAGTCATGAACAAATGTAAATTAATATCAAATGTATAGATTAGAAAAGTAACTAAATTATTTGCTAGCAATCTGAAAACATTCATTTGCTAGAATAATGGACATGCTTGCATATGTAACTGCTTCAAGCTGGTCGATCCTTTGCTGTCGCTGCTTGATCTGCCTGACATGATACACATAATCAAGTTATTCAATCTGAACAAACGCATTAACAAATTATTTATGTTTCACGTGTAAGAGTGAATTCACAACTCTCGAGATTATATACTGAATGCTACTTTATATTGATGACTTACATTATTAGGTCGTTTCAGATATGATGAGTAGTCCCATATCAATTATACAAATATGAATCATTACACTTCTCTTCTCTTAATCTTTCTAGACTTCATACGTCAAATTCAAAAATTCATGTTTAACTTGAAGAAGATATACAAGAAATAGAGATAAGACAACCTGGTAACGGAGATGATGCGTCAGTTTAATTTCTCGCTCGAAATATCGTTTGACCATAATAGCGCAGGAAAGTGAAGGAGAGTTTTGAGATAGCAGCAGACGCACCGGCTCCGTGTAGGGGAACATAAAGTTAAGGGCAAAATCTTCCGTCCACAAAAACGGAGAGCGAAAATGTCTACCAAACGGAGTCTATTCTGTGATTGAAGTGAATAGACAAATTATCTCTCTGACGTGCGCATTCCAAAAAGCATTTCCTAGGTGGTTTATGTGCAAATAAGATAATTCAGAAAGGATATGTCACCCTGACTATATAAACAAAATAACTAAATGAGTTCACGGGCGTAAAAAAGTCTATTTTTTCTTGTTCGGACATTTGACATTAGGATCTGTTTGAAGCCACTCCTGATAGGAGCCATTGGTTAACCGCGTCATTCCAATATCACATAGTAATCTGATAGTGTCGTTTTTAAAGTACCCTACATATTGTATAAAAAGTCTACTATCAAGGATATATATTTGTGCAAAAAAAGATTACTTGAAAAAGTCCAGTGTTCGATATTAGAGATGTAAACCTGTCATGTTTACACAATGTAATACTAACACAATAATAAGATGCCAAAACTAACCACCTTAATTTTTATATTCCTCTACAGAAATCATGAATGTTTATTGCAATTTGTGCCAGCCCTCACATCACATAATATATATACATGTGATACAACAGCACTCTATACAATAATCGTGGTAGATGGTCTACCTTCTTCATAACTACAAATAATTCAGCCATAATGGACCCCCAAGAGATACATGACATGACTTTAAAATGTCAAGCTCTTTAAAAGGTCATTAATATCGGCAATTTATTCCTTAAGAAGAGGAGCAAGTTCCCACATAGCTAAGGAGAGTCAAGTTATTTTTTTCAGAGAAAGTCTTCAAGTTGTGCTGAGTCGTTAACGATGTACTCTCTTTATAAACTCTCTCTGAAAAGAGTAACAAGAAGCGCGTGATACTGTGCAAAGACCCACGGTTAGTAATGAGAAATGATATGGACGAGGCTACGATATGCAGCTTCGCTCGATAAACGAGGTTCGTGAATAGTAGCTCGACTATCGCCAGAGCGAACGAAAGTTCAATGCGATCAAAACTAAGTAAGGTTGCCTTGATTACTTGTTTTTTTATTAAATAAATGTTTTGCTTTATGATATATAACGAGTGCGGAGTATCAACCTGATACCATAGAAAACAACTATATATGAAATGGCTGTCGTCTCCTCCTCCTCGGCGTTCCTATGCTTATAACAAGAACTTACCACTTCGACAACAGAATTATGCAGTGCGGACGGCATAAAAAACGATACAATGTGGTGTTTATATTTAGAAGAATGGTATATGGTTAACAAAAATTCCCATGAGCACCAAAAAAAAATTGGAGCAACACTGAAGCTTTAATATACTCAGAGTTTTCTTAAAAGAGTGTGTCTCAAAAGCTATACATTTTGCGAGGATCACAGAAAATAGCAGTATTCCCAGTCCACAGCCCTCAGTAAATAAAAAGCTAAATAAAAAGATGCTCCTTACATTATAAATAGTTCTAATACTGCATAACAAAATCATATATTCTATAAAGAATATTCAGTTCTTGAAAGATAAGTTGAGAGACTGCAGTGAGAGTACTGTATTGACTATTTTAAGGACTGGGAATGCAGGAATATTGCGAGGATAAAGAATAGAGTCATATATTAAGTGTAATATTTGGACTGAGAGTGCTGAACTAGCGTGTTATAATCTATTATTACAGTAGAACTCAGTTCTCTCTGTGAAGATAATGCAGTCGTGGATTTCGCCGTAAAAGGATATGAAATAAGTGAACTCTAGAGAAACAGGAGCAAAAGTTGAGGACTCTCGAACCGGCGGGAGAGGGTATACTCCTTGCGAGAGGCGGACAATTACAAATCTTGAAGTAGATAAAACTCGACGAACAGATTGGTGAATATGCAGACAAGAGCAAAATTTGAGATGCGGAGGAGGTAAGGTTGTTATTAAATGTCCCCTTGTGACTTAAATGTTATATGAACAATGTAAAGTTAGCGGTTTCACTGACAAAGATGCGAGTGAACTAATTGAAGGAGGCCCACACCGCCGCCCTTGTTGTGGGCCACCGTATTTTCAAACGGAGAACGAAAGAAAGTTTGACAAGCGCGTATCACCTAGTGCAACCGTCTTCGTCGGTGAGAAGACCACTCACAATGTGAGCCTTTATTTCATAAGTTTCTGCCACATTTTACTCATTCTAGATCATCATTTTTGCTCAGCTACTTAACATGTATCGTATGAAATATGAAACCTGTTGGAAAGCCTCGATTAGAGTCGAAAAAAATTGAAGGATAAATAATCTATAGTCTCAGTTCGGATGTGCATGCTGTCGTCCCTACTGGGCTCTGCAGCCCATCGTCCCTGCCAATCCTATGAGAAAGCAGGTACCTCAAGACATCTCCGAAATTGAACATGAAAGCGAAAGGACGGCCGAAATTTCGGCCCCCACGTCGTCAGAGAGGTCCGTTAATTTATCTCTTGAAAGCGGTTTGGCCTCGAGCGTGTACCGCCTTACCTGTTGATATAACTCTCTCGTCGGAGATAAGAGGTCAAGGCCACTACATTCCGACGCCGTAGTCGACCTACCAAATCGCGCGTGGGGGATAGACTAACTTAACCCTCAATAAAAAGCTTTATTAACGACAGACTTTTGCGAAAGATCCAATAATCAATCACCATCTTTCCTCCATTCTTGATCCTTTCACCATTAATTCTATCCGCTTACCTGCAGATTTTACTATGTCTCATACTTTCACACGTTTCGTTACCACGAATAAATTACACTAATGCTACACCTGATTATGCCTAATTTTCGCTCAGGCTATTCTCCCCAAAATACCTTATTTTTTATTGATTATACTATTTTCGCTCCACCATCAATTGCGCCGAGCTAAAGTTTACTTTTTACACAACCTATACGATCTTTCTTTATTTCTTAGAGTATAGTTTTAGATTTAAAAAATAATTTAATTATGTATAGATTTATTTCTCTCGTAATTAGTGTAAGTAATCCCTACGAGTCAAATTGCTCATTACCATAATAAGCAGAGACCTATTCCTGTCTCAGTTATTAAAACTCAGAGTATTATAAATTATAGCACTCCATACTCACCACTCATACCTCTTTAAATATAACTTCTGTTTAGTATTGCAGAAAAATTTTCCCGTTCGCCAACATCGCTCAAAAAATTTCTCATGAAACCTTTTTTCCTAGCTCCTGTAGTCCCATTCCTTTTCCCTAATTACTCATTTAATGAGATTTCTTCTCCATTTTCAGGTACTTCATCTATGGCATTGAAAATAACAATATGTATGTATTTACAGTTATTGTAGTGGGTTTATAAGTCTTTTTAGTTTATTTTTAGAACGCGGTGCTGAGCGGACGTATTTTATAAATACTTATTAGTCTCCTTCTTCTTTTTCTTCACTAGCAAAGGCGCTTTCCGCGCCCTACAGGATGCTGGGAATATAGTGAAGTGAGATGTAGGTCGCCAAAACACCCTTTCTTTGTTTGTAGAGAACAATAACGGCACGATTACGGTTCCTTGGCTCGTTCTAAGACGACACTATCTCAACAACGCTTTTGTGTTTAAAATCTTACTGTCTCAGTGGTATAATCTGTTTTTTTTAAAGATCTTGTCTCTTGAGGACTATTCAACCAGTACATTTTTCATAAAACATCACTTTAAGTAACAACATCGTCATAACTAGCTAATATCAATTTCTTAACATTTCGATCTTTACTAAACAATTTTTTAATTGCGCCGACATCTCAGCCATTTACGTTATTTAATTGCTTAATTATACTAAATATCAAATCTGAAAGATCGTTGATTGAATTTGGCGCGAAAATAAAATTGAAATTTCAGTCGAGTTTCAATCTTCTCAATTGGAGTTCTCCCTCGCGCCGCATGAAGCGTGACCTGAGCTCGACTAACAAGTGCGAATTCGTATATGACGTCAGCTATATGTTTGGTGTGCTCCTTGCATTTAATGTCCAGAATATTTGTTCAGTCTTCATCCTTGCTCACATTGCAAAGATGATTTATTTGCATGAGCCCTCATCTGATAAAATATTTTTCCTATATTACCTTGTTCACTTAAACTTCTCACTCTTAATTATTCCCACTTCTTTGATTATCTTCTTTCCTTTCTATCCAAGCCCCCACTTAACTTCAATCGCTTACAGGTTCAAAACACCAATGACTCCGGTAATCCCATTCTCCAACCCTTCCACTGATTTAACATCCCGATCACGTACTTCAAGACACTCTGGTTCACCAATTATATATATCTTATATATTATTAATTACTCTTGTGTTTGAAAAAAAAATTAGTTAATTATCGTTTTTAAACCTCCTCTTCTACCAGATAAATCAAATCAACCTTTAAGGCATTCCCTACATTTGTCTTTCTCCGTTCACTCCCCAAAGTCATCGTATATACCATACTTTTTCTGTCTCAATAATCAGCCGTATCCAACATTTAAGGGACTGTCCAATACAATCAATCTGAAGCTCCAAAAAAGCTCGACATACTCGCTCTACAAATCATCATTCTTGCAGATTATCACAAACAAATAAGCTCACTCTCCTCAACAATCACCCTGACTGGCCATGCGAAACCAAGCGCAATTGTTTGTGCAACCACACACACATGATCTTTTCACAGACTTAGAACAGCATAAAAGTGAACACGGAACGGATGCAAATAGAGTATATAGAATTTGCAGGAATAGAGTAAGATACATAATAAAATAAAATGCATACATAAACTCTCATGAGAGTAGAATAAATCAGAGTTCAGATAATCATATAGAGTACATTTTAACTTAATATCTAATTTATATGGCTATATTATGCGTCTGCTCGGAGAGTGATATGTCGTTCGGAGTAATCCCTCCGGCAAGGTTATATACACAACACACATATCTTCAGCGATGACGATCTCTCCTCATTGTATATACTGCAAGGTGTTTTCGTCTGGATCAAAATAATTCCTTTACTATAGTAAACTAAAAGTAGCTTTCATGAGACAAAAATGAGGCTCCAGTGAGAAAGATGTCAGACTCTCACTCTCCCATCTCTCTCTCTGGATTATTTAAAGGATATATAGACAAACTACCGTTAACATAGGGTAGAAATAACCATCGAGATGAATCGCGCCGATAGCGCACTATTCTTAATGTAAATTTAGTAAACAGGTATGATATAGTGCGCTATATAACATAGTAAATTGTATATAAAGGTGGATAACAGGTTCTTCTGAATGGAATCTCAAAGTATGGTACGACTGATAGTGAAGCGTGTATATATAAGAATATATATATAGACCATGCGCGCATGAACAAAAAAGAATGGTGGAGTGTGCGAGAGAAGTGGTGTTATTATCCATGATATATGAAATGAAGTCGCGTGATCTTCATTGCACGGGATGAGTGTATTGCCTACTCTTCGGTCATTTCAATGTATATGCACGTGGGTTGAACGCGAAACTTGTTGCGGAAAAAGAGATGTAGAGATCGGGGAATTTCAAAGGCTGAAGAGATCTGTTATTTTGCGGATATAAAGGCAGGAGGGTATGTTAGAATGATGGACAATGGATGAAGTGGCACGTGAACGGTGTTTTATAGTAGAGGTGTCTTTCTTCTGGTGGCCACAGCCCACCCTTACCCCCTCACTTTCGTATGACTCGCGGGCCCATTATGATTTGTGGTGTATTTTTGTTGTTGCGGACACGAGAGGGCGTGAAGAAGATGTGAGAGAGAATTGTGGGTCAGAGAGATCTCTGGCCAGCGGGGTTGTGAGGATATAAGGAGAGGTTCAAATTGGCATGAAAGTAAACGTAAGGAATATAGCACCGTAACGGGTGGGGTGGCGTTGTAGCGTAAGGATCTATGTCTCTCTCGAGTGTGAAGTATATGAGTATTCTATGATCGCTGTGAGGGCAGACGGTGATATCTATAGTTGTAACTGAGAGGTTTTATATTTATTCTACGTTGGTACTGTCAAATATTAATAGAGGAAGGAACAGGTTGTCATAGCCGAGAATTGATTGTAATGTAGGTAAAGTTGTAATAAGCAGAGGAAAGTGTCTATTTGCTGGTGCCAATTAAATCTCAGTTATAAAGTCTGAATGATTAAATGGTGGAGACATGAAAGTCTTGAGCGCAGGCTAGCGCGTCGTTACATGGGGAGCTAGTGTATAAGGTTATTCTGTGTTATGATTGTTTATAGTTATTAGTGATACTATCTCAGGAGAGTAAAGAGAGATAATAGAAGTATAGAAGTTCAATGCTCGTTCAGGATTCGTTATAGACAAGTCTTCTAGGCGAGCATGCTAGTGTGTAAAGAGAGGAATTGATAAGAATCGTGGAGAACGAAGGATGAACGGATATATGAGAGCGTTGGTCCAATTACGGTTGTCGTTAGACATGTGAGGAATGTCTAAAAGAACATAACACAGAACAACATAACAAGAGATATCTCACAGGACGAAATTATAAGAAACCTCGTGCTTAAACTCACTCGCTGCGTGGCGCGATGTGGCGAAATAGAACATCGAATCAGACTAATCGGTGTGGCCTCCGTTAAGCAGTATGGTTATCGAAGTAGAACACCACTAGAGTCTGTTGGAGAACACGCGAGCACCCGCAAAAAGCGAAAAGTGGGATATCTCTCTTATGATACGAAAATTTTGTGTCATGAAGTGATGATGAATAAAAAATATAGTGATTCGTTGGTCAGTATGCTCAAGAGAAAACTAATTGAAAGAGCACATGACACTCGCCCCAGGCTCCCAGTTATGTAAACTCGAGAGAAGTTTTGTTTGAGAGAAGTATGGGCTGAGTTATTGTTGAACTCCAACAGGGCCAAGGAAGTCTGTCGAAAGGGACGAAGGTAACTATCTACTGATTAAAGATTTACTTTTTAAGAAAATTATTGAAAACCAAACAGAACGAAATGTTAATTTATCAGACGAGTCTATCTTCTTCAACGAGTTCACCGATCGCCCGCTTGAAACGTGACGACTATACGAGAACGAATTCCGAAGAAGAAGAGTCAGTTTATTTTTGAAGCGGTGCTGAGCAGACGTATTTTATAATTCTCTCTCAAGAAAGGCTCTTCAGCGGCCCATAGGATGTTGTCTTGTATCTTAGGTTTAGTTAAAGTATGAAAATTATAATTGAGATACAAGCAGGTGGCTTAGGATACTCAAAAATATTGAGGCAAATATATATAGAAAGACAAAGATAGCCAATCTTCAACAGTGTCTAATGACAGGTAATTTTGCTCTACAAGTATTTGAAATAAATATTTTATAAGAATCAGTGGTTTACAATTACAAAACTTTCATTAAGCATTATATATGAACTGATTAGCTACTTTCAGATTACTGCTTATAACCATACCCAAATCTTCTTCTTGGTCTACAGACTCAAGCCATTCTCCACTCATATCATAGTTAACTATTTTATATTAGTAACCTATTTGAAGAACCTTAGTCTTTTAACTGTTAAAATTCATTTGCCACTTATTATCTGCCGACCCAAGAAGTTTATCAAAATCATTTTTAAACTTTATACATTCATCATTATTCCTTACCGAGGTTGATCCCTCACCCGGATCCTAGGTAGCAACTGCCTAGAATATATTCTACTAACACAAAATCAAAGGTATACTTACATCGTCAGAATCAGGAACATGAACTGGGTCCGGTGGTAATCTGGTTGACACAGTGAAATGTTTTTCTTGAAAAGTTAAGGGGTCGGATCTTTCTGTATATAATGAATTTCCGTGGGCTTCCTCCTTAAAAAAAAAAAAAAAAATAATTTTAAAAAAAAAAAAAAAATAAGAAAATTTTATTCAAAATAGGTTTATGTACCCATTTTCTAAAAATCCTACTATTAATAATAATAGAATAAATTGTTTTAAACTACCAACCCGTTTTGGCGCTCTCGATATAACCTCAAAGTCAAGCTGGACATCGACGTTTTGACTAAAGTTTTCACGAAGAATTGTTATATTCTTTTTCATATTAGTTTCATGATTTGACGAAGCGCTTTCTGAGATAGGTGTTTTGTTCGAGGTTAAGGGGTTAATATCTTTATTATTTTCTGTTTGATCCTTATCATTAATATTTGAAGTTATTCCAGTCATGGTAGGAGGCCCTTGGAGACTAGTCACGGAAGAATTTTTAGACTGATTATTTCCATCAACCTCACCTTTGATTAGTTCATTTTCATGATGATCATCGTCTTCATTTTCATCATCATCATCATCATTATTATCACTAGTATCCTGCTCAATATCGCCATCATTATTGAAATCATCATCACTATCATCCACATGATAATCAATATGGTCGACATCATTATCAAGTTCGTTATCGTCCACTTCAATGCCGTCATCTTCGTCATTATGGTGTTGATCATCTTCGTCATTATTATCGTCATCATTATCACTTCCCGCACACGAATCCGAATCGGAAGGGGGTTCGGAGTCAGATGATTTAAAGCTACTAGAATCAACATCTTTCCCACAGGCTTGTTCATTTTCCGATTCTACTCTTTCGGACTGTCTCTCATCTTCTGTATCTACTAATGATTCTAATTCATCTGGAAGGTGATTTTGAAGTTCAGGTACAGAAGATGGGTTTATGTGTTCGATATCGATATCTGAATCGATATTTTCCAAGCATGCCTGTTCCACTGTATGTTCGTGTTTACACAAGGCTACTTCATTTTCTACAACTTCATCAAGTTGGTCATATTCACTTTCATAATCACGATTGTCAACGTCAGAAAAATCTGATGGAGTAGGAATTATATTACTTTCAATAACTACGTTGTCCAGGTTTAATGGATCATCTTCAGTAGGGTCGTTCTGTTCATCAATCAATGGTGCAGTTTCCCTACCATTTGCTTCAAATAAAGCTTTATTAACCTCTTGGTCATCAGTATCGTCTTCCTCCTCCAGATCTGCTTCCTTCACCTCTTCATCTTCTTCAGTGTCTGATGATATGGCACTGTAACTACAAGAATTATTAATAAACCTATTTTGGAATTGTTTAATGCGAGAAAGTAAAGTATCAGAATCTTTAGTGGTGAAAAGTTCTTCATAACATTGAATAATTTCTTTTTCGTTAAACGAATCTTTAAAACAATTTTCGAAAAAGTGTTTATCCATAAATGAAGATAAATTATCGAAATCATTTTCAATCCCTCTATTTAAATATTTGCACAGAAAATCGAGAGGACGTCTATCTGGTAATGTTGTTAAATCAGGTTTCGCAATTCTTACAATATATAACAAGTAATACAGAATTTCCTCTGAACTTAACCGAGCAAGATTATCCTTATTCATATAACAGAAATATTCAATCGACATCTTGTCAAACATGCGAGGAATTAAATCTAGAGGAATGAGAAAACTAGGTTCTTTGTTCATTTCCTGAAGTGACTGAGCTTGTGAGTTAAGAGAAGAAAGGGAAGATGGTTTGCCACTATCTAAAGTATCTGATTTAACAGACACTCCCAGCTGACACCACAAGTGGTCACCAAATAGGTCTTCCCCGTGTATAAATCTCCATTGGGAAGTGAAAGTTCCAGGGTAGGCTGAAAAAAATAAATACTATTAAACTTTACTCAGCTAAAAAATACTAATGCTACTTATTTATTTTATATATCTAAATAATGTATGAATAAATCTAATTAAATATGAAAAATAAATTCTCAGGTTTAACATTAAAGCTAACATTAAAAATAAAATCAAAAAATTAAAATAATACCAATAACTTGCATCAAATTAGGATTAAAAGCTCGAAAATAAATATAATTAATACACAAATTAAATGTGAAATTTCACAAGTGTTCCCAACATATCCTTATTAAATATTTTAAGGGATCAATCAACAGCAAAGCTTTGGCATTATAAGCCCTAATACGTTTTGGTTTTTTATTTTTCTTTCCATAGTAGGACTGTAGGGTATCATTATCATCACTGCACCAAGAAAGAAGACCAATAAAAATAGATTTCTTTACAGTAGTGTATTGCGCTTAATGAATTTTTTAAATATCACCCTTTATCATACATTTTTTTATGATTTGTTTGTAGGACTTAATACCAGAGATAATTCTAGTTTTAAGAGGTATTTTTAGAACATAAATGCTATCTAAGATGTGAGTAATGTACTTCACAAAAAACTTAACATGAAAAATATATGTGGGTAAAAGTACATTACTTGTGAGCTCCCCATTAAAGCAACAATAAAAATCACTAAATAAAAACAAAACTCGGAGAAACATTTTAAAATTTAAATTTTTTAAACTGCCCACGAACATCCATTAAGAATTTTTATGTTCAACCACACCTGTTCAAGATCTTGATTAATCAACAAGCTGTTAATTTTTATGGGGAGATAATTTACTGGATAACATTGTTTTTCACTACTACAAAAGGTAGGGGGAAGGAGCATTGTAATGGTCAAAATATGTAAGTCATGCTATTTGAATTTGAACCCCTTTATTACAAACTAGATGACACAAATTTCATCAAGATATTCCAAAAATTGTCCAAACTACAGATATTTTAATATTAAAAATAGTGTAATACTGCATTTACATAACTTTTTAATTCTGATAAATATAATTTGCAGCGGTTTCTTAATAGTCATCAGCTAAATTATATTAAAGCATGATTATCTAACTGAAATATAATAGTCCTTGTGGAAGAAATATCAGAAATATCAATTATTGGACGTAGAACCACTATTTCCTCTGCTTTTGGTTATACACTTCCGTCTTCTAGGGCCACAACCATCATTTGAATCTTTATTAGCTCGTTTCATGTACTTGATTTTATAAGTATCTTCACTGACTTTCCTAGGTTGCAAAAAGGCTATGAAATATTTGGCTGTTAAGCTATGTTTAATTGGCTATTTACCCTTATCATGGAAAAATATATAAGGGTCAAATAGAAAATTAACCATAGCCAAAAAATCCAGACTTCTTTTGCCAAACCCTGCTTTGCTAGTAAATTGTTTAATTCCCTCGTCATCAAATACTGTTGCAGCTAGTTATTTCTAGATACTTCTCCAATGATAACGAGATTTCTTGTATGGTTTTCTAACGCTATCCGAACTCTGAATCAACTTATGACGGTTCTAGATCATCAGATGGTAAACTGTCAACTTACTTTGGATTTCTGGCGATAAAAGACTTTCAAAATGCTTAATAATGATAGCTTGAGACAACCCTCTCTCTTCAAAGAAAAGATGATTAAGACTTTAAGCTTTAAAGTTAGTAATTTTGCTATTTATTAGAAATACAATATTCATCTTTTCTTTGATTTACGCTCATAAGCTGTAATACTTCATAATTGAACTATACCATAATTCACTTGCAAATATGTTCAACTGACCAATTCGTTTTGCAAATTTTTCAGATCAAAGATCTTCATGTTTATAACGTTGCACGAACCAAACTCTCATTCCCAATAATATGAAATCAATTTCTAATTGAAAAAAAAAAAAAAAAAAAAGGCATGAACTATTTTAAAGTTTATTTAAACTTTAAAGCTTAAAATATAAGAATATCTTTACTGGGAAAACTAGTCGAAAAATGCTATCAAGGAAGGACCAATTACCTTAACACAAGGCATTTAAAAAAAAAAAATTGTACCATAAATAATGCCAAAAAACTTTCATACTACAAGGCTGTGAAGATCGGCTATATTGTTACCTTCTCCCCAGGCGAAAGTGGAGCATGGAATCTTGCTCGAGAGGTTCAGTTCAGAAGATTTGCAAATTATAAGTCTTGCAAA
The DNA here is from genome assembly GCA_015478945.1 of Trachelipus rathkii. Classification (NCBI taxonomy): domain Eukaryota; kingdom Metazoa; phylum Arthropoda; class Malacostraca; order Isopoda; family Trachelipodidae; genus Trachelipus; species Trachelipus rathkii. Next base: position 63,338 of record JABUQX010006126.1, read on the forward strand.
TGAAAAATGATTATACCCAAGAAATAAAACTTCTCTCTCTCTCTCTCTCATCTCTCCTCTCTCTCTCTCCTCTCTCTCTCTCTCTCTCTCTCTCTCTCTCTTCTCTCTCTCTCTTCCTCTCTCTCGCTCTCTCATCTCTCTCTCTCTCTCCTCTCTCCTCATCTCTCTCTCTCTCTCCTCCTCTCCTTCTCTCTCTCTCTCTTCTCTCCGTCTCTCTCTCTCTCATCTCTCTCTCTCTCTCTCTCTCTCTACTCTCCCTCTCTCTTCTCTCTCTCTCTTCTCTCTCTCTCCTCTTCTTCTCTCTCTCTCTCTCTCTCGCTTTCTCTCTCTCTCTCTTCTCTCTCTCTTCTCTCTCTCTCTCCTCTCTCTCTCTCTCTCTCTCTCTCTCTCTCTCTCTCTCTCTCTCTTTCTCTCGCTCTCTCTTCTCTCTCTCTCTCCCGAGAGGGTTTTGTTGCTTCCTTTGAGCTAAATATCATTTTTAAAATGCTTGATCTCACCTATCTCTCTCTCCTCTCTCTCTCCTCTCTCTCTCTCATCCTCTCTCTGCTCTCTCTCTCTCTCTCTCTTCTCTCTCCTCTCTCTCTCTCTCTCTCTCTCTCTCCTCTCTCTCTCTCTCTTCTCTCTCTCTCTCTCTCTCCTCTCTCTCCTCTCTGCTCTCTCTCTCTCTCTCTCTCTCTCCTCGCTCTCTCTCTCTCTCCTCTCTCTCTCGCTCTCCTCTCTCTCGTCTCTCTCTCTCTCTCTCTCTCTCTCTCGTCTCTCTCTCTCTCTCTCTCTCCTTCTCTCTCTCTTCTCATTAATACAATGTACCGAATAATGTATAATTATACTTTTCAAAGGAATTAAGAGAGAAGTAGATAATAATTAGATATTAAAATAACAAAAGCTTAAAAATTTCTTGAATTTCTATTCAACATCTATAATTAATTTTCAAGTTGGAAAATATAATAATCTTTAGACATCATCATCATCACTTCTCTCCCCAAGACTGGTGCGTAGCATGCACTGAAACAGAAAAGTAGTAGAAGAATATGACGCAAGTTGAAAAGAAAACCCAGCCTTACCGTCCTTTTTATACCCTTTAGTAGAACTTGCCCTATCAGAAAAATCTACCTAGATTCACGGGAACGCAACGGACCCCTCACTATGCATTCTTCAATGTGGGTCGCATCCTGCCCAGGGGCCAAACATATTCCCACAAAACGCCGCATTCCACTCTATTTAGCACCTTTTCTCGGCCCTGCCAAAAACTCACATTCTCTCCTTCAGGCATTCCTTTACTGACTCAATCACTTTTTCTTCGCCTCCCAGCCGGTCGATTCCCAGCACATTCACCACTATTAACCAACCGACTATCATTCATCCTTTCCACATGACACCAAACAATCTCCAGTACTTTCATTATTTCCTTACTTCTCTCACACCATACAATTTCGCTAGTGCGTTCATTCTCATTTATCAACATTCTTCACGCACCTAAACACGCCCCTAGATTGTTCCATCTGAAGCACATGTACTTTAGATCTATACCTTTTATTCCAGACCATAGTTTTAACTATTATAAATAACACAGGTAACAACATGCCTTCATGTAAGACCCTAGCGTACTCAAAATTAGTCCTTTACATCACAAGATTAGTTTCTTCAGGCCACCTACCTACCATTTCACATAACTTTCTACTACACTCTGCATCATCCGTTCCCTTTTATCTAACATATATCCTAAGTGTTTAAACTCAGGCACTTGTTCCAGTTGCTCACCATCCAACATAACCTTCACACCGAGGACTGTCCTCACTCACAACCATAACCTTACTCTTATCTACGTCTACTTTCAAACCCTCTTTCTCTTTAAAACCCTGCCAAATCCCTTACCAGTCCTCTCAACTCCTTCAGATTCGCCACACAAAACCAAATCATTCGCATATAATAGGTAGGGAACCCTCCACTCTACCCTTTACCTCCTCCTTACTAATCACTTCATCCCCAAAATACCTATTCTTTCTTGCCCTATCAAACCCACACACAATCACTATCACCTCTTCATTACTGCCAATGTTATGCAGATTTTCGAAGTGATCCCTCACCTCTCTCCTCACATCCATTTCATCAGTTACGAAACTACCATCCTTATTCATTATTCTAAACAGATTCCCCTTATTCTCATTCTTAACCTTTTACGCTTCCTTCCAGAAAAGCTTCCTATAGCCTTGCAAATTCCCATTCATCCTCCTTCCAAACTGTTCATTTACCTCTTTTTTTCCTCCTACGTATGCATCTTTTAGTATTCCTTTTTTCCTCCTTATATAATTAAAAACATTTTTCCTTTGAAACCTCATCATTGGATTTTAGCACATTCAACCACGCTTCTTTTTTACTGTTAACCGCTTGCATCGCCTCTACATTCCACCACTCGCTGTTAACATTCTTATTTCCTACTTTAGCACATTCACATACTTCTTTTGCACACTACTAACAATTGCTTCCTTCATTTGCTTCCAATTTGTTCAGTCAACTTGTCACTTCAACTGATTTACTTGCAAGTGCTCTTACATACTTATCCTTATTACCTAGAATACTAGATCACTTAACTTCTCACTCTTAACTCTACCCATTTCCTTCCTTCTCACCTTCCTCTCCATCCAAGCTTCCACTAACTTAATTTTACATAAAACGAATAATCTTTAGTATATAATTCAAAGCTGTCTATAACTGGCCTATGAAACTAAGAATCTAATTATTAAAGGACTTATAATCTAATAATAATATGGTATAAGAACACAATAAAAGTGTAAAAAAAAGTAATATTTAAAAACCCCTAAAAGACCAAATTTTTCTAATTTATTAGGATTAACAAAGAACGAAATTACGAGAAAGTAAACAAAGTGTCTCAGCCGGGATTCAAACTGACACATGTTGCGCACGAAAACGATGGGTCAGTTCTAATCCCTGAGGAGGCAATTTCTCTACTTTTCCTTAATGTCTTTAGTTGTCAATAAAAAATATTGTAGTTAGTTAAATATATTTACTAATAATTTTAGGGGTTTAGGAATATGACTGTCCATTTCGTTCAATTTCAACAAATTCTTTCTTTTCAACATCATGTTCAATAACCTTTGAAATAAATTAGTAGGATATTATATATTCTCTCCACGTCTCCGGATATTGTCCGATTCAGACCATGGTTTCTTAAAATACTCAGAAACTAGTGAGGATCATGATGTCAGCGGAGACGGCCAACGTCTTGGTGGTGGCTGGAGAGTTATCTGTTCCTGCTTGTAGTGAAGCGTGTAAGTCAGCGTTCCATCAACCAATTTTTTCATGCTTATTATATCAGCAAGGAGAGCGATGGTCGGTGGTGCGAAGAAATGCTGGCTGAGTGAGGATCTAGAGTATTTTAAGAGATCAAATGCAGAAGCATAATTAGAAAACAATCTTTATGAAAATCATCTTACCAATTAGTTAATATTTTAAAATAGATGAGTCCTTTCATATGAGACCATAATAAATAATTATGCTGAAGGAAGTTGAGGAAGAAAGAAAGTTACACAAGTTCTTTGGATCCATGGGGGATGCAGGGGCGCATTATTTTGTGGAAGTGGGGGGGGAGGAGGGGGCTCAAGGAGTGTAGTGGTCGGGGTGTTGCACGCGCGCGGAGTCGAAGCGAGCGATCTCCTTTCCACGTTTTTGAGTTACGTGTGCATTCGGCGGTTGGGGAGGGATATGGTGAGTGTGCAATGTACGGCTGCGGAGAGGGCGTGGTGAGTGGGGCAGATGCCGGTGCGTTATAACTGGTCGGAGTGGTGAGGTGAGAGGTGTGAAGTAGCAAGGAGGGAGTGAGGAGAGTAGTGGAGTTGGAAGGGTGATAGTGCGCTTCGAATAGATAAGAGATGGAGGAGGTCGATGTCGAAGGAAGTGAAGATGAATTACCGATGCGTAGTAGTGAAAGGGTTGTGAGTACATATAAGAGAGAGGGGGCGAGGACGAAGTATGCTATGTGTTTGGGGGGTGTTAGTGTAGGTGATTGAGAGAAGCTGGTTTATGTGTGGTGGTGTGTTGTATGGATCTTGCAGGGTGAGGCAGTGAGGCGTAAAAGATAGAATCTATGTCTAAGCGTGGCGAGTGTGATAACCCAGACATTAATATCTCGTGTCGTCTCGTATAAGTGCTGTTTAATTTAAGGATACACAAAATATATATGGCGCCCGGATGTAGAGGGTAATGGCTTGTTATTTGCTTATAGGGAACATTAAAAAATCAACCCAACACGGATACCCAGCCATTAATAATTTTTTCTAAATCATTAGCTGTGGAATTATGATGCTCACCATTTTGAGATATTTTTTGAGCTGATGAATTAACACCTACATTTCTTTCTGATGTTTCGTCAACAATAGGCGGAAGTACATCAGTATTTTCATTTACAGCAATATAAAATGATAATATTTTACCGAGCGTTAAAAAAAATTCAAACCCATCCTGATTGTTTTTTTGCTTTTTTGCAGTTTTGGATGATGAAAGCAAGGATGAGTTGAAGTCAGAGAGTGTCGTTTTTTAGATCATCATGGCGTGCTTTTGTTTAGTCTTTTTTACTAGTGTCCGTGTCTGACTAAGTTCAGAAGGAGGTGTGTGTGTGTGTGTTTCATATTAGTATTCCTATTTTATGTTATGTTTATATTTTATATGTTATATTATTGCCTTGCTTATATACTTTCAGTATATATAGTAATTGACCTTGTAAGAATTGTAATACTGTAATAGTGCTGTACTTGGTGAAGTACTATTGAGTCGTCATTAAAGTAGATTATATACTTTCAGTATATATAGTAATTGACCTTGTAAAAATTGGAATACTGAAATAGTGTTGTACTTGGTGAAGTACTATTGGGTCGTCATTAAATATAATATGTTGGATGTGGCTCTTCGCACTTAAATTAATGAGCAGAGAAGGTGTAATTTGGTGGGAGTATAAACTGTTTGAACTTATAAATATATATAGTAATTATAGTATAATCAATTATTTCACTAAGTAAGTACATAAACGTACTTAACGAAGAAGAAGCCTTTATTATTTTATCTTACGGAAAAAGAATTTGAGTTAAATTTACTTCAATTTAGTGACGTCAGATCTTCACCAAAGATATGTATGTAAGTACTGGGTATTAGAGTTATTTCTTTTTCTTGTTTCTTGTATTATTATCTTGTATTATTATTACTGAGTATTAGAGTTGTTTTCTTTTTCTTATTTATTTTTTGTTCTGTTACCATCGATTTTTATCACATCCAATAATATTTCTTGTCTTAAAACCAATTTCTAAATTAATAAAAAGATATTTAGCCCAATTAAGAGGCTTTTTTTTATAATCTGCCACAGAGCTTTAAAAAAATCAAACTCAACCATTAATATTTGTTCCCTAAAACCCAATTTAAAATAAAACATAAAAAGATATTTGGCCCTATTAAAAGGTTTTTCTGTTACAGACCATTTAAAAATCAAACCAAATACAAAAACCAAGCCATTAAAATTTCTCGAAAACTTTAACTTTGAATACATTTACAAATATAAAAATATATTTGGCCCTATTAAAAGGCTTTTTTTATAATGTTCTTAAACGTTAAAAAAATTTAAACCCAGCCATTGTCTTCTGAAAAATTTAACTGCATTTACAAATATAAAAAAGATTTTTGGCCCAATTAAAAGGCTTTTTTTATAATCTGTTCTCAAAGCGTTAGAAAAATTAAACCCAGCCATTGCCTTCTGAAAAATTTAACCATTTACGAAATATAAAAAAGATATTTGCCCAATTGTAAAAGCTTTTTTATTAAGTTTATATATAGGGCATCTGTTTTCATTTTTAAAATGTACAAATCAAACCTTTTGTTGAAGCATTCGGATATCATTAGTTGTTCTATTTTGTCTATTCTGAAGACTCTCAATCCTTCTCAAAATTTCAGAACCTTCGAAAACGTAACTGAAAGAAAGATTGAAAAATAATAATTTTAAATATAAACATTAATATTATTACTAATATTTTAATAAAACAATTTTATCAAACTATAAAAATAGTCAAAATTGAAGTAATAAATAAACAAATTAAAAAAAATTAATAAATTATTAAGCAATATATAATAAATATTTATAATATAATTTAATAATAGTTTTAATAAGCATGGTTATCACATACTTATTATTATTCTTCTTTGTTTATCCTCCCTTCTCTTCCCACTAGATGAGGGGGGTAGGGGTGCGTGACATGCACGGAAATAGGATAGTTAAGTAGAAGAGCATGACATAAGTCGAAAGGAAAGCTCCCCTCCCTATCATTAACTCCATACCCTTAAGTGAGAGCTCGTTGCAGTAAAAAAAATCTACCCTAGGGATTTACAAGACTACGATGGAGCCTCGCTGTGGTATCTCTCAACGTGGGGTTCATCCCCTGAGCCAAGCCCACAAACATACTCCCTCACAAAGCCATGCCATTCACTCCTGTTATGCGGTACCTTTCTTCTCGTCTCTGCCAAACTCAAATTCCTTTCCATCAGACAATCCTTTACTGATTCAATCAACTTTTCCTTCAGTCTCACAGCCGGTCGATTCCCAGCACACTCATCACTATACATCTGCTTGACCAAACTATCTTAATGCGCTCTCGTTTATTCTCTTATTTACGCCTTTCTTCAAACCAAACAACTCCCTAACACGATCATTCCTCCTTTTATCAATTCTTCTCACGCCCAACACGCCCCTAAGACTGTCCATCTGAACAGATTGTATCTTAAATCTACTCTTATTCCATACCATAGTTTCACTACTATACATTAACGCAGGTAACAACAAACCATCAGGCAAAACCCTAGCGTGCTCAAGACTTGGTCCTTCTGTATCCACCAAAGATTTAATTGCAAAGCCACCTTCCTACCATTCACAACTTTCCTACTACACTCTGCATCATCTGTTCATCCAACATATATCCTAAATATTTAAACTCAAGATACTTGTTCCAATTGCTCACCATCCAACATGACTTCACGCAGCGGACTCTCCTCACTAACTACCATAACCTTACTCTTATTTACATTTACTTCCAAGCCCCTCCTTTTACATACCCTGCAAAAAAACCTCTACCAATCATCTCAAACTCTCTTCAGATTAGCCACACAAAACCAAATCATCCTCCTGCAATAATAAGCTGGGCACCCTCCACTCTTTTCCATTCTCCATCATTGTAACACCTTCTCCTACCACCATTATCTCTAATTGTTCCATTACCCCATCCATATACAAATTAAATAACTAAGAGACATAACACATCACTCCCTCACTCCATTATTATTATTATTATTATTATTATTATTATTATTATTATTATTATTATTATTATTATTATTATTATTATTATTATTAATTATTATTATATTATTATTATTATTATTATTATTATTATTATTATCAGAATACTAAAATCTAACATGAAAAAAAATATATATTAAAGACTGGCATTGATATTTGCAATAAGTACTTACTTGTAATCATTATTGGATCTCATTCTTTGTTTAATTTTTTCATTGGTACTATCAAGAAAATCTAAAATTTCTTCTTCTCTCCGTAATAATTTCTCCAGAAAATAAATTTGGTTATTAACCCCTTCTCCTTCTATGGAATCTTCCCTCTGATCAAACTTTGCGATCCCCTGTGGGTGACTAGCTGCCTTCCATGTTTTCTTGCGACAAATTGTTAAAGGACTACAGACTGATCACTGATTCAGATTTTTTGGCAACGTCCGTTGGGGGCTTTAAAAATATAAAAAACAAAATCAAACACATTGATAAATTTATACCGTAAGCAAATAATATTAAATAAAATAAAAAATAATATAAAATAAAATAAAAAAATAAGAATACAATAAAAATCATTTTTTTTTTAAATTTTCCTTCGATAACGCAATTTAAGAAAATTATTTTTAGCAACTTGAGACTATTATATAAATGTCAATGTTATTGAAAGCATTCATATTTCCCAGCAAGAATTTCAATAAATGTCTCGAATTTTAAGAACTTCATAGCATCCTGAGTTAAGTAAATATAAACATTACTAAAAACAAATAAGATTTACTAGGCAAACTAAAAATGAAGATGATCATCTTAAGTTATCCATCTCAAGATGCAATAGTTGAAGAATAAAAAATTAGGTGATGAATACTAGATAAACCTGAAAGAACAGAAAAGTTCTAATTAGCTGATTCAATAGAAAAGTTCCAGACAAAAAAAGAAACAAGTTCCAAACAAAATGTGTAAAATTAAAGATAACAATTAACATTACAAACAGTTTCAATAATATTATGTAAATATAACAATTGACATTATATGACTATTAAAATGTGTGGATCAGAATAGAGCTGCAATATTGGTTTATTATTCTCATTATTCAGAAATGGGCCCAAGGAACATCTCCCTGTAATGGCCATTAACCATTTGAGATTTGCATTTACAAGGTACAATAAAAAAATTTACTTTTAAAAATACCACTGCAACAATTTTATAAGATATTAATCTTATATTTTTAAATCACACAACACATACAAAAAAAAATTACTATTAAAGTTACTCAACATTTGGCAACAACAAAGAAAACGCTTAATTTTTTGCAACTCTGAACTGTAAGGCCGAGTTTGAGTAAACCACGTAATTTTGTTTCCAGCGTCCGTTTGTCACTTAAGATTTCCAAACAGCTTCATCAAATCTTTTCCTTCTATTTTTTGAATGAAACTTTCAAGAGAAAGATCTTCTTTAAACTGTAAATATAAGAGACACTTTTGAGGAAATATTAGTTAACTAATAATAGGATGAGTCAAACCTGTTCAATGCATTATAACTAATGTTGCTCAAAGTGTTGCAAGAGAACCATACATTACAATTACAAATTTAAAAGCAAGTTAAACATTACCTATACACCCTTAATTAATACATTAACACAAACCACAATAATGTTAAATTAGGGCTATATATATATATATATTAATATATATATATAATATATATATATATATATATATATATATATATATATATATAATATATATATTATATATAATGTATATATATATATATATATATATATATATATATATATATATAATATATATATATATATATCTTATATCTTAGT
>JABUQX010006126.1:77500-88541 GCA_015478945.1 Trachelipus rathkii
AAAAAAACAAAAAAAAAACGAAAAATCACAGGTAAAATCTCAATGACAATTAAACCATCAAACAATACTTTCAAAGAAATATTTCCATACCTTCAAAACCTCTTGATAATTTGCTTCGCTTTCAAATAAAATCTGAAAAAATATCTCTCATAAACTACTGCTCAAAATAAATAAATAAATAAATAAATAAATAAATAAATATTATATAAATATATATAATATATAACAAAAATAAATATAAATATAAATATATATAATATATATATATATATATATATATATATATATATATATATATTATATATATATTATATATATATATATATAAAAAAAATAATATAATATTTTTTTTTATATATATATATATAATATAATATATATATATATATATATATATATATATATATATATATATATATATATATATAATGCTAGAAATCAAATACAAATTTTGATTATGCTAACCAGCAAACTATAGAAATAATACCTTACACTATGTTTCTTTCAATATTAATTATATTGAAGGTTAAAAGAAAAAATAGAGCAGTAACTTATTTTTAAGATGCAATGATGAACACTGAATCAACAAAAAATATTGTTCATAAATGAATATCTATTTCTCATTTGAGAAAAATTGAATTTACATTTCACAAATAGTTATTAAAATACTTTCTATTTACTAAACACAATAATTCAAACTCAAAGCAAAAATATTGATCATGTTTAACAAATTATCAAAACTTTGATTTATATTTATATAACGTATATTACTCAAGTGAGAGGCACTTAAAGTGTAACAAGAACATACCTTGTAACCTTCCTCATCGTAGTAAGAGATAATGTAAGAGTAAAATGAATCTAAATTCAGGCTTGAGAACTGAAAGTTATAATATATATATATATATAATAATAATATAATATATATTATATATATAAATAAATATATATATATATTATATATAATATATTTTATATATATTATATATATAATATATATATATAAATACTATATTATATATATATATATATATATAAATAAAGACTAGAGTAAAAAAAATATATATATATATATATATATATATATTATTATATATATATATATACATACGGTATTATATATATATATATAATATAGTATATATATATTAATATATATAATAATATATATATATATAATATATATATCTATATATATTATATAAATATATATATAAAATTAGGTTATACTGTTTAATATAGATACATTATAAAAAATATAGGTATATATATATATTATATATTATTATAATACTATATATATATAATATAATAATATACTATATATATATATATATATATATATATTATATATATATATATATATAATATTATATATATATATATTATATACGCAGGCAATGATTATTTTTCCTACTTTTTTTTATAAAACTTCTGACACCTTTGCAATACTATTTTATTTAAGCTAGGCTATGAATAGCGTGAGGCTTTTTTTTTTTGAGTTTGTTTTTTTTTTTGTAAAAAAGGCATTTCTATTTCATTATTTTGCTTTCTAATTTTTTTAAAGGAAAATGTGGTCTTTCAGAGGTATGAATTTATTATTTGAAATATTTATTACAATAATAATAATAATAATAATAATAATAATAAATAATACATAATAATAATAATAATATGAATAATGTGTAGTGTCTAAAGCTGATATCATGTAACTTGAGAACGGCAGCGATGCTAGAGAAAAACAAAATATATTTGGAATCAGCGGCAAACTTAAGAGGGTTTTTATGTTTTAGTTATTCAAATATTCTAGATGGATCATGATACGCTTTAAAAAAATAAATTTATTTTTCCCCATTTAGGGGCTCGAGCGACGGGGGACAGAGAGGGGACGAAGTCCCCCGTCGTCCACTGGGAGGCCGAGAGACCCCGACTGCCTGCCATCTTTGCTTTACCCTATGTATTCCTTTAGTTAAAAAAAAAAAAGAACAATTTTACTTCTTTTTTTTTCTTTTTTTTTTTTATTTTTTCTTTTATTACATTTACACTTTGGTATTACTTTAACTAAATAGGGAAAATAAATAGGGAAAATAAACTTTTTTTTTTTAAATATTTCCGACGAATAAAAGCAAAAAAAAAAAAAAAAAAACATCTTAAAATATAAATGCAAAAAAAAAAAAAAAAAAAATTAAAACCCATTCATAAAATTTTCTGCTGATTCCAAATCAGCACTGTAGGTGCTGCCTTTCTCGAGTTACATGATGTCAGCTTTAGACACATATATATATATATATATATAATTAGGGACTTGTACCGGAACCAGTAATTTTTGTCGGCCGAACGGAACTTCCGGAATACCTTGGAAATTCCGGCCGAAACCGGAACTTTTCGACTTCCGCTAAACACTTACATATTCTACTTAAAACTTGTCTGATTAACAAGTGGAGTCTCTCTAGAAGTATCTTGCATCTTGTCATATCCATACTAGTGATGCAGGTAACATCCGGATCCGCGGAACATCCGCACATTATTAGAGATCCGCATCCGCATCCGCCCTTTGCCCTGCGGATGTTGCGCGGATATTTATTGTCGAGATTTGATTAAAGAATCTGACGCAAACTTTAAATGAGACATGGGATCTCGACTCAACTGTGTACTGATAACTCACTATCTTCACAAGCCATGAAGTCATAATGATTTGAGTCAAACAGATGGAAAGAATTTGTATTGCTCAAAGGAACCTCTTGCTTTGTACGCCAGTTAGTATTTCAAAGTTAACATTCTTACTAAAGTGGGAAAATGACATATCACACTGCATAAAGCTATTGAAACCGTTTGAGAAATTACAAAAAAATTAGGGCCTCTACAACTTGTCTCCGATGTAATACCATTAATCTCAATGCTAAGGAAGCATTTTGACCAATCTTCAAATGAAAATGATGACGGTTTAAAAAAATGAAAGATGTATAAAACTATAGCTATAAAAACGCTTTGGTCTGTGCGCTCGTTAAAACCTTCATACTATTGAAACTTACTTAGATCCCGTTATAAGGCAAGTTTTTTCTAACACAATATTAGAACAAAAAGTTTAAATCGTCGCTTTTGTGTTTCAGTTTAAAAACTTCAATCCGAGCAGCTATTAATTCGCCACTCATTTAAAAGCGAAAAAAAACGAAATCACAGATACCACACCTCTCTACAAGTAAATCAATAACAGATTCCACTGGAAGAATTTCTACAACCCAGTAGTGATGAAGAAACATACGCATTACCAAGAGATGTTGTGCAAATGATTGAAAACTACACCAAGAAAAACGATAAAATAAAAATCATGATCCTATCAGTGGTGGAAAGTTAAGCAAAATATTACCCACGCTGAGTAAACTTGCAAGGAAATTACTTGGCCTTCTCCAATTAGTGTTCCAGTGAGGAGGAAGTATTTAGGCAATGGTGGTAATATAGATGAAAAGAGGAAACGACTCTCAGCAGAAAAATGCAGAAAATTTGATGTTTTCTCAAAGCACAACCTTCCTATAATTGAATTTCAATACTAGTACAAAAAAGTATAAATCCATTGTAAAATCTCTTTCATTAAGGAGGAAGTTGGGAAAGAGGTTGGGGACGGGGTAGCATGAATGAGGTCCCGGGTTCCGCCACCCTCGTAAAACACAATTAAGTTATGGATTGTGCTAAGCCTCGAACAACATATATATAATATATATATATATATATATATATATATATATACTATATATATATATTTATTTATATATTTATAAACATTTTATTTATATTGTTTTATATATATATATATATATATATATATATATATATATATATATATATATATATATTTGGACTCAGTGAAGTGAGGGTGTGGTTTTATTTTTTTCTCTCCCATTTTTATTACTATAATCGTGTAATTTGCCAAGTGAATTAGTTAACAAAATTAGTGTTGTGTAATAACTGTTGTATTTTAGAAATATGTGTACTACATTATTGTGATTACTTTCTGTTATTAATTAATTTAGAAAAAAATAAGAAAGAGTTTGATAGGTAAATCCTAGGCTAGAGTAGTAAGAGATTTCCTGTATACTGGGTGTTTGCAGGTTTATTTGAATTATTAAATAGTTTTTCTGTACTTAACTACAGTCTTTAACAATTGTTATATTAATTTTGTGATAATTTAAATTGATTAAGTTTACCAGAGCCTAAGCCTATTTTATAATTTTTATATAGACTTAGCTTAGGGCCTAGGCTATAAGCTTGTTTTAAGATACTAATTTCTTACTAGGCCTTAGTGATATTTAGTAAACTGTAGTTGGTAAAAAAATTGGTACAAGTTAGACTACTGATTATTTTTTTTTTAAAAAAAAAAAAAAAAAAAAAAAAAAAAAAAAAAAAAAAAAAAAAAAAAAAAAAAAAAAAAAAAAAAAAAAAAAAAAAAAAAAAAAAAAAATTTATATATCTATATATCCCTGGCCTAGGCTAAGCTTGATATAAGCTTGTTCAAATTTTTAACTTGTTTTAAAGACATTAGTTTATTTCTTTTTAGGCTTTAGCGATACTTAAACTAGTTGGTAAATTGAAGGTACAAGGTATTAAAGTTGATAATAATTTAAAGTATGTATGCTCTTTGTGATAACTGTGGGACTGTGAGAGGTGAATATGTGAATAGCTGCCCTGCTTGTGTTGTGAATGCAGAGAATGTGTTGCTAAGGAAGGAGATTGCAAGACTGAGTGAAAATATGAATGAATTGAAAGAAGTTGTATATGAGTTGAGAAAGGAGGGAAGTGTCAAGAAAAAAGTTAGTAGGGATGTCGAGGCGAGGAGGAGCGGGATATAGGGTAGACAGGAATAGTGATTCACCTAGGGCAGGAGATGAGGGGAAAGCGGATAAGTAGTTGAAAATAGCGTCTGCAGGTAAAATAGAGTTGTAGGAACTAGAAATAATAATTTAAAGATGAGGATCTCGAAAGTCAGTCGCCTGTGACCTGCAGTAACAGGTTCGACTGTCTTCCAGATGGGAGGGATCAGAGAGGATGCAATGGTAATGTTGAGTTTCTAAAGGGAAGACGGATACAATGCTAATTGGAGACTCTAAGATACGATACCTAGATAGGACTTTTCAAAATAAGAATAAAACAGAAAACAATTGAGAGTATGTTATCCAGGTGCCAGAGTGATTGATATCGTGGATAGGATAGATAGAGAGATGATTTACAAATTGTTGATTCAAAATGTGATGTGCATGTGCGTAACAAAATGATATAGGACATAGGAAGCGTCAGGAAGAATTAATAGCAGATTTATAGGAAAGATGATTCAGAAGATGAAGCTTAGTGGAAGAAAGGTGCCATTTTTGGAAATTTTTTTTCTGGGGGGCGATTTTTTTTAAACCCTGGGGGTTTTTAAGGTTTTGCAGGTCAGGAATGCGGAGTAGCGGCTTGAGGTTGCTAAATGGAAAGGGTTAGGAAATTATGTTTTTCAGAAAATATTAGGTTTTTGGATTGTGGAGAGAATTTCTGGATAAAAATCTTTTTGCAGCAGAATGGAGTTCACTTCAGTCGTAAAGGTGTTGGGCTTTCAGCACCAGTTTGGAGACTTGTTTAGCAAAAACTAGATTTACTGGAAGGAGCAAATCTGGATACAAATAATAGCAATGGTAACTGTAAATAGTGGTGATATAAATAAAACTAGTGTTGTTTACAGTTTAAATAATGATGTTAGCAATAAAAATAACAGCATTTTGATATCAATGCTTTTACACAAATGCTCATAGCCTTAGAAATAAAAAAGATAGAGCCTGATTAGTTTTACCATAAATGAGAATCTTGACATTATTTGCATAACTGAGGCATGGATTAATGAAGAAATTATATGGAGAATCCTTTCAGGAATATGAAATAGACGGATATTCACTTTATTTATACCAGCGTAGAGGAAAGAAAAGGTGGGGTGTGGCGGTTTATATTAAAAAGCAATATTCAATCTGTATTATTGACTGACTTTAAAACTAATCAGGATATTGAATCGGTATGGGGTAGATATCCTTGTTTAATAAATCATATAGAATAGGGCATTTTAAGACCTCCTGGCCAGAGTCCAAAAAAAAAAAAAAAAAAAAAAATCAAAAAAAAAAAAAAAAAAAAAAAAAAAAAAAAAATGAATTAGATGCGGAAATTGTGAAAAATTTAGAGATAGCATGCCACAGTAAAGAAAAAGGTTATAGTCATAATGGGTGATTTAATTTTCCTGGCATTAAATGGGATTCCTTGTCTAATACGGACCAGAGTAGTTCAGTATTTATAAATTGTATACAAGATAACTTTTTGAGCCAGATGGTCCAGGAACCCACAAGACACAATGCACTATTGGACTTAATATAACTAATGATGAAAGTTATGGTGATAAGATTAGCAGTGAGGAGAATTTAGGACTAGTGACCATAATATAATTTAGATTTAATATGAATGTGATATCTGGGCCCAATTTGCAAGTTAATAAGGAAAATCCTAGATTTCCGTAATGGCGATTTTACCAAATTACGAGACAGGCTTATATTAACTGACTGGATAAAGAGTTTAAAGACAAAAACTGTTTTACCATGTGGGAACATTTTAAGCAAATTTAAATGAATATTCAGTCAGTATGTTTTAAAAATAAACCCATTAGGGTGGCGAGGAGAAAACCTGTTTGTTGGAATAGAGAGATAAGAGATAAATTCAATGAAAAGCTTATATTTTTAAAAATATTCAAGGGTAGCAATAGGGAAAATGATATTAAATTATGGGAAAATAGAAATGACCTTAATCAGTCAATAAGAAAGGCAAGAGAGAGGCAGAAATTAATTTAGCAGGAATAGTAATAATGGACCTGAAGAAAGTTTTTTAGCTTTTATTTAAAATTTAAAAGTAAGAAAGGACAATACTCCTCCAATTAAAATTGATGAAATTTTAGTGAGTCAGATAAAGGGTTGGTCAACATTTTCAATGCCTTATTTTGCTCAGTGTTTACAAGGAAGATTAAGATAATAGTTTGGAGACTAATAGGTCTTGTATGCATGTAACAAATAGACTTTAAGAATTTGAATTTGATGTGTAAAAGATATTAAAGGTTTACTAGACCATATTGATCCAAGTAAAGCTGAAGGTCATGATGGTATATATGGTAGAATTCTAAATTAGGGTAGTACAGCATTGCCAAAGTCATTGTATTTGATTTTTAAGCGATCCATATAACATTGGTGAGGTACCAGATGACTGGGAAACGGCATATGTTGTGCCTATTTATAAGAAAGATAGTAAGGAGATTTGTGTAATTATAGGCCAGTTAGCCTAACATCTCTGGTTTAAAAGGTCTGGAAAAGTTACTGAAAGGTTATATAGAGAAATATTTTAGAAGATAACAAGGTTTTGTATGACTCCCAGCACGGTTCAGAAAGGGTAGGTCATGTAGACAAAACTTTTAGAATTTATGGAATAACCATTACTGACTGCATTGACCGAGGAGATCCAGTTGATATTATATATTTTAGACTTTAGCAAAGCTTTTGATAAGGTTCCCCACATAAGGCTGATGGAGAAGATAATTGCAATGTGGTATAGGTGGAGTGGTACATAGTTTGATTAAAGAGTGGTTGTGGAATAGAAGGCAGTGTGTACTACTAAATGGTGATAAATCTTCATGGGGAAATAGTGAAGAGTGGTGTCCCACAGGGTTCAGTGCTGGGCCACTGTTGTTCCTCATATATTTAAACAATCTCAACTATCTCTCTTACATATATATAAATGATTTAGACCAGGGCCTTAAATGCATTTTCTAAGTTTGCTGATGATACCAAAGTGGCCACCTCAGTTAGGGAAAGTGAAGGATGTATAAATTCAAAATGATCTTGATAAAACTTCTTGGGTGGGCAGATAATGGCAAAATGAATTTTATAGTAAAAAGTGTAAGGTTCTTCACCTAGGTTACTCAAATAAATAGTTTTAACTATGATATGAATGGATTGGCTTGAGTCTGTGGACCAGGAAAAAGATTTAGGGTTTTTTTTTTTATGATTATAAGCAGTAATTTGAAAGTAGCTAATCAGTTTTGGAAGCTAGAAATAAAGCTAATAAGATGCTGGGCAAATAAATCGCAATGTTGTTAACCAAAAAAAAAATAAAAAAAAAAAAAAAAAAAAACAAAAAAAAAAAAAAAAAAAAAAAAAAAAAAAAAGAGCAAGGAAGTAATAAGTAAACTATATAATAGCTATGTTAGGCCAATAATCGAGTATTGGGCACAAGTTTGGGCCCCTTACTTAAAGAAAGACTTAGATATGGTAGAGAGAGTTCAACGTAGAGCAACAAAGATGATTTTGGGTTGAGGGTAGAGCTACGAGGAGAGCTTTGAAGAGCTTAGAATGTTTTCTGTTATGAAGGCGATTTCTCGAGGGGACATGATTACAAGTCTACAAATTTTTACATCTATGATAATACAGAGACCAAAAATTCTTTATAGTAGAAGGCACGGACGGGAGACCAGGGGCCATAAACAAGAAAATTAAGAAGAAAGCACGCCATCTTGATATAAGAAATATAACATTCAGCAATAGGGTTGTTAATTTTGGAATGATTTGCCACAGAAGGTTGGTGAGTGTGACTCAATTGCAACATTAAGAAAGGGTTGGATAGGTTATATGATGGGTTGGTTTATCACTAGTATATTAGACGAAGCCAAAATTGGCTGGGTTTTTAGTATAGTAGTTAGTAATGTTATAGCTACTGCATGTGTGACCATAACACTTAATTATTAAGGCATGTGGATGGTTGGGGTAACATGTATTTTTATTTGACTAAGCCAAATTGGTGGATTTTTGGTTACAGGAATTTGACAAGCCCTAGGGTGCTTTGTGGATTTGCATGTGAGCAGGTTTGGTTAGTGAGTTGACTGCGGACAAGTCTCGATAGGCCCATGTGGCTTTTTACTGTCCCTATATTTCTTTGTCTTATGCTTCTTATATATATATAATATATTTATACAGTTATATATATATAATTATATATATATATATAATATATATATATATTATATAATATAAATTATATAATATATATATATATATATATATATATATATATATATATATATATATATATATATAATAAATATATTATTATATATATATTAAAACATCCGCATCCGCAGATGTTAAAAATCAAACATCCGCATCCGCGGATGCGAAAAAAAATGACGTCTGCTGCATCACTAATATACCGTGAGCTGTTAGTTCTGTAGGCCAAAATTTGGAATAAGCGGATCAATAAATTTATTAAGTAAAAAGGAATATAATATATAAAGGTTCTACGGGTCTTCAAATTTAAAAAGCTTTTTTCAGAAAAGTTTTTTTTTTAAAAGTTTTTTTCAGTTTTAATTAACGTGTTTGAGGACAAGAGATCACGTCTTAACTCCACAACATGGAGAACAACTTATTTTCCTACACCATAACATTTCAATATTCAAAATAAATATTATACATTTTAAGTAGAAACAATATGAATCTTTGGTCTTAATTTTTTAAATTTTTGCTTAACAGTTAGTTGCTAACAAATTTTATTATTCGCGTGACTTCAATAATAATAATAATAATAATTAAATAATAGAATAATAATAATAAATAAAAAATAATAATAATAATAAAATAATAATAATAATTAAATAATAATAATAATAAATAATAATAATATAATAATAATAATAATAAATATACCCTGTGCAAATTTTATAATCCCCAGTCTAGCGATTCTAGAGCAGGGTGGGCACAAAAAATCAAAATGATTTAAATCACTGTTCATCAGTTAATTTTTTGAATAAAAAAAATCAGGGTGTTTTTTATTTATTTTTTTTTTTTTTTTTTTGCAAAAAAATATTATTTTCTAAATTAATAATAATTAATCCTAACTATCACCTAATGGTAAGTATATTTCATGTATAAAATAAGTAAATTCATCAATGTAGTTTCAAGTCATTTTTCTTAATAAAGAATAATAAAATTAGAGTATTCAGATATTATACAGTATAATATAATTTAAACAACTTAACTAAAATAATAATTATATTTACTAAACTTTTATTAATTATGTAATAATGAGGATTATTTACTAATTTTATAAAAATAATTAAAAAGCAATTTGTCTTTAAAAAAAAAAAAATAATAAAAAAAAATTAATAAATCCCCAACCATAGAGTATTAAAGCTACAGGAAGAGTGTGAAAATATTGTTTCATATTTAAAGTTTTCGAAAGTATAGAGTCGAGGTCATTTTATCATCATATTTGTTCATATATATCAAATTTTCTATATTATTTTTTATGCATAATAACTGAGTAAATGACAAATTAATTACTGAATTTTTTTAAGAAAGACATTTGAAAAAGTAGAAAGTTCCGGTAAAGTTCCGGCCGGAACCAGTTAGTTCCGGCCGGAACCGGAAAACTTCTAAAAAATTCGAGTTCCGGCCGGAAGTCCGCCGGAACCTGTTCCGCCGTACATCAAATAATATATATATATATATATATATATATATATATATATATATATATTGTGTTAGGTTTTGATTCCACCAACAATGGAAGCAAGTACACACCTGTAAATTCAGATGAGTCTCTTGTCTTCAAGAAAGGCTCCTCACTGAGTCTGATTTTGTACTGCGAAGGAGGAGTCACGTTCTCTGGGTGTGGGGGTAATATAAATCTCTGTCTAGGTGGAAGCGTGTCAATTATTTTCGTAGCTGCTTGCTTCAAGGAATGGCTCTTGATTCTTGATAGTATTTAACTTTTCTTTCTCTCCTCTATATTAATCGTCCACTCAAAAATCCAGCTACTTCTAAATATCACCTATTAAAATTATTAAGCTGGATTAATTTGCTCTAAACTCCCAAGTAAATTATGTTACATATATTTTTGCAATATTTCAGAGTTCTGCAGCCACAACGATTTGGAGGTTACTTACACTTTTTCTCTTCTTTACCAATCTTTGATTTACTTTATACTTTTAACCAACTTA
>JABUQX010006127.1:0-14367 GCA_015478945.1 Trachelipus rathkii
AGAGATAGACCAGGTCTTACAGCATTCGTTTCACTTTTGTATATGTATTTCCTAGTTTCGATTAGAGGTTATCAGATCAAGTTAAAGAAATTGGTTCAATCCTCGCCTTTTCGAAAACATTTCGTAATGACTATATTCTTCTTTAACAACTCGCTTTATCAACAAACAAGTTTCACGATAATAAGGTACTTAGCATCATGTGAACTATGATATAATGCGAACGACACACCTTAAACCTGAATAAACTGTTAACGTTAACAAAGTTCACACTTAACAACAGTAGTAACTAACTAGCATACAAAGACGTAACGTACTTACAACTTTGTCAAGCATAATCTCTAACATATCAATGTTATTTTATATTATCATGGTAATATTTAAAAAAAAATTATCACAAAAACTGGTGAATTATCATACTGATCAACAGAATATCTCTAAAGTAATAAAGTTTCCACATCATAAAGCTAACATAGCGTAAGAAACTAGAAATATGTCAACGACAAAGCCTAACACAACTTACAACCGATAAATTTAAATTACAAAGTTCCACACTTAACACAAGTAAAGTTACTAACTTTGCATGCAAAACGTAACCTATTCATACTTTTTTCAAACATTTCTCTCCTACATATTAAATTAAAGTTAATCTTACATTGACAAAACATTAACATTTAAGAAAATGTATCATAACCTTGTCCGATATCATACAGACCAACGATATCGTTACGTAACTATTATATATATATATATGTATATATGATATATTATATATATATATATATATAATAATATATATATTATTATATAGTATATATATATATATTTATATATATATTATATTATATATTATTTTATGATAGGAATGGCCGAGCTGCCAGAGGGTTCCATTCAATTTAGGTGGGACAAATTAAAGGACGGAATGAGGTGAAACAATTGTCTTTAACAAGCCAACCAAAGATGATTTGGGATTACAAATTTTTCAAGATGAACAAGTATTCTGTATATTTATTGACTCGTTGAGCGTGTAAAGTAAATTTTGATATAATTATATAGTATATAGTATATATTATTATATATATATATATATACTATTATATTATTATATTATATATATTTATATATTATACTATATATTAGATGTCAATTTTTTAATTCAGCGAATGCGGAATGTGATAGCAGATATTAATTTTCACATTCTCGGATGGCGTTATGTTTCAATGTGCCTATTTATAAAGGCTAAGACAATGGGAGAATGTTAGGCTTCAGCGATATTGACGAACACTAGGTGGTTCGAGTATATATATATATTATAGTTATCATTTATATATACTTATATATATATATAGTATATATTATATATATATTATATTTATATATATTATATATATATATCTATATTTATTAATATATATATATATATATATTATATATATAATAGTATAATGAAAATAACTTTCTGAGGTTATCTAACACATAATATGTGCAAAATATTGAGAACTTTTTGCATTTACCTCTTTACCTTATCTTTATTCGTCGTCCACAACCTGAGATTAGCTGTATTGAACCAATCAGCACCCTGTTGAAAAGTTAGTTAATTTATTGTAAATGTTATTAACTTTCTTTATTCATTGTTAATACTCAAATTTTACTATGAGAATTTCATGGTTTAAAAGTAAAAGATTTTCGGCTTTATCTCTTTGAATTCGGGCAGTCTGTCTTTATAAACATGACAAGCGCCACTGAAAAGTTACTCATTACCAACACTACTCGGAGAGAAGCTTAGGATTGTGCAAGCAACTTTTTCCAAATCTGGATACTTTTTGCTTTTATATTTACACATTTTACAGCATCTTCCTGTTGACTCGGTCTTTTATCCTTTGAGATACTTTTCTATGAATCCCTGTGATGCGTTTCCTGCGATATTCTCTACTGGAAGGAAGAATTTACTCAGTATCTTTGCACCATAACTCATATCTTAAATTAATGATATACTAGTACTGGAACGAGGTATTGGTGAAGAACCTTTTTTTCGCATTCTTTTTGGTTCATCAATCTTTAAAAATTTATTTTCAAATTTCACGTCGTCACAAAGCCGAGCTAGAGAATATTTTACTTGATTGGTTATTTGAGCAGACATGAAAAATTTACCATCATCTTGGTTGAGATATATCGCTATTCTATCTACATATATACTCATTTTAAAGTCTGTTAAATTTTCTGTTAAATTTGACTTTCAAATATTTCTTCATGTAACTAATTACTAGCTTTCTCCTCTTGTAATCTTCAAGCAATGACGATGATTGTTCAGATGTTTCAGATTTATCACATTTATCGAGGCTAACTATAAAATATAAGATATCCCCAATCGTAGATGTTGATTTGCTAAGCTTTTTCTTTAACTTTTTTCGTGAACTCTAAAGACTTCACACATCTAGACAATATTATCTACCCTAAATTGTTAAGACTAGGCATTTTGGATTTGCTAGCGGCATACATAAAATCGACGCTTTCAAATATTCTTTTTTTTCAACATATGCAATGCAAAATGCTATTCCATCCAACACACACCCACACACACACACACACACACACACCAGCATATATATATATATATATATATATATATATATATATATATATATATATATATTATATATATATTATATATATATATATGATATATATTGCAAGTAGCAATTTTGTGACTTTTGATAATGAGGTCGTTTATTTCCTTTTACGAGCCTATTCCACTTTAGTTAAATGTATTTTATGTACTGTAAATCCAAATTATTTATTCAGCTTTATTTATTTTTTACTCCAGAATAGCTTATTACACAATGAATGCTTGCTCGCAGAATCGTGCATGTCACATGAAGTGTTGCCGAATCGTGTATTACCAATGAATGGCTGTGCCCCAGAATCGTTGCATTACAGCGATGATGCTGTTGCACAGAATCGGCATTAGCCAACTGAACTGCTTGGGGCCCAGAATCGTGCTTACACAATGATGTTGCTGTCCAGAGCATCGTGCAATTACACAATGAATGCTTGCGTCGGAATCGTGCATTAACAATGAAATGCTTGCTCAGTAATCGTGGCAATTACACAGAATGCTTGCTGGCCGGATCGTGCATTCACAATGAAATGATTGCATCAGAATCGTGCATTACACATGAATGCTCGCGTCCAGATCCATAGCATTAAAACATGATTGCACGCTGCAGAATCGTGCATTACAAAGGAATGCTTTGCTCCTAGACTGTGCTTACACAATGAATGCTTTGCTCAAGAATCGTGCATTACACAATGAATGCTTGCTCCAGAATCGTGCATTACACAATGAATGCTTGCTCCAGAATCGTGCATTACACAATGAATGCTTGCTCCAGAATCGTGCATTACACAATGTGTCAACAACAATTCGTCAAATTATCATGTCTGCCGAACTTCTAATGGTACAGCACTAATCCAAGAATTTGTTCTCTCAGATACGCCATCTGACGATATCTGACCATAGACTTGTAGTAAAATCAAATTTATTTATTGCTTTATTTATATAGTTATTTTGTTTTTTTTATGAAAACAGATTCATATATCTTATTTGCATATTAGGGACGAGTACCAATTCGATGATCAGTTTTGCAATTGCGAAAATTCCAATACTCTATGAATACAGATCCACGACAGAATATGAATAGTAGATCATGTCATCGCACTGTATTTCGTCTATACGTTTATCCAGTATCTTAGATTTGCTATCAGTTGCATCCCAATATGTTATAGCATGAAATTTCCATTGAATATTTGATTTCATTTGCTGAGCAGCAGTTTTTTTTTATCTTTATCCTCTTTTTGGCGTGCTTCATCATGAGTTACATCTTTTAGAGATTTTTTTGCTTCGGTAGTAAATGATTTTTTAGCAAATTTGTTCCTCGTCCTTTCTTTAAAAATACATTATCGCAAAGAGAAAGTACTGCAAAGTCTTTAGATTCTTCTGTGAAGTAGTTCCACACAACACTTTTCTTTGAGGCCATAAGAGTATATGTAAACAAGAAAGTTAAGTAATATTTTAGCACTTCAAAACAACACAACCACTAATAATAGCAGTTTTGTATAACCGAACGTGAAACATGTAAGAGACTGCCCTTGATGACTCAATCTGCGATGTAAAAAATGAGAAAAAGAGGCTCCATTGATAATTAATTATTGGGAACTCGGAATTTTTTTGATTTATATATTGAACAAATTTTCTCAAATGATAATTAAATATATGTCTGCTTTGTAACAGATGTTAACAGTCTTTAATTTTATTTTTCTATTTTTTTTGCTCGCAGGCCATGTCTAGAGAGCATAATATAAAATCACGGAAAATATTATTGCTATATTGAATTACCATAATAGAAAGGTTTGGAAGCTAAAGGCGGCTCCACACATGCGGAGTTCGTCGAACTCTTTTCCAAACACCCCATATGTGTATGGGTTATTTTTGGCATATGCTTTGTTTGCCAAATACAAAAATCTTTTCCACAAGCGATGGAAAAGATTTTTGTATTTGGCGAACCAAACAAATGAGCAAAGCTTTACCAAAAATGACCCATACACACATGGGGTAGAATGTGTGTAGGCGTACATTCGATTATGAGGAAAAAACAAATGAAAGGGTTTGACAAACTCCCCATGTGTGGAGCCGATTTAAGGCTAGAGGTTGGCTATGTTGCCCGAAATCTGACAGGCGACAAGTTCTTTTTCATTTAATCTTATATATATATATATATATATATATATATATATATATATATATATATATATATATATATATATATATAAGAAAACATATATATTAAGCATAGATTTATATATATATATATATATATATATATATATATATATATATATATATATATATATATATATATATATATATATATATATATATATATAACAAAAATAAATGAATATTTATATATATATATATATATATACATGAAATACAAAAAATATTTTATTAATACCATCCTAAGAATTAATCAAACACTAGAAAAACAATTAATAACTTTCAATATTTTACACATACGTATTTAATAATTAAGTATGCGGATGTTATGTGAATGCGGATGTCGCATATATATATATATATATATATATATTAGTTACTTGAGGCAGCAGCAGCATATATATATATATATATAAGGTTAAGGTTATATAGTTATATATATATATTATATATATATATATATATATATATATGTATGATATATATATATGGGTTATATTACAGCAAAGAAGGTGTTGTTATTGTTATATATATATATACATATATAGGAGCATATAAAGATATATATATATATTATATATAAGGTATATATATATATATATATATATATATATATATATATATATATATATATATATATATATATATATATATATTAGTTACTTTTATGTGCAAAATGTCCATGAGTTTTGAATCTTGGCAGGAATATAGACTTAGTGGCCATAAGTATAACCCTAAGTTTGTGACCTCGTGCGACGGCCGCTCACGCCGCTATCTTGAAAAAATCGCGCCCAAATTAGTTAATGGCATATAGCTCCGTTCCTGTAGATTTCAGTTTGTGGCATACAACTCCATTCCTGTAGGTTTTAGGGAAAATGATTCTTCGTGAAAGTTGGAAAGTGTAAAATGTGCTATAAAATTGCTTCTATACCTTTTTTTCGTCAGACTAATACTTTCCGATTTGCAGGGCCGAACAGTAGAGCGAATTTTTTAAAATCACAGGAAAGCCTTATTGCACGCTACTTTTTATCCAATCTGCTCATTAATGTGCCTAAAGGTTTCACACAATAAAGTAATAAAAACGAATGCTTTTATCAACTCGTTTCCACACCACCTATGAGGTAGAGCTGAGTGGCATTTATTTTTAAACGCGGTATCCCCGGTATGCCTAATCTGCACTCCAAACTTATATTCGCGTTTTCAGTCTCTTTGCACTACGCAATGTCCCTGGTTCACTCTGCACACTATAATCTTGTTCGTCTCCCTCGTTTGGGTCTTCGAGGTCAGACTCTGCTACCAAATCGTGAATGTTTTCACATGATGTCCCATTACAACAGGTCGTATTTAAGTCCGTTTTCCGACATCCACACGCTCCTGCACAACCTTTTTAACATTTACAGGATATCGATTTTAAAATGTTTGGGGCTGCCTCTGACATAGCACGAACAACATCAAACCCATTGTAGTGCGATTGGTTAAAAGATATTAAATTATTTGTCATAAACTTACTCTTCCAACGTATAAACAAATCCTTTGGCCAGGCCCCCGTGACAATCCAATCAACTAACACCTTTTATGATTCTCAAACCTGTATTGTAGCAGTATCCAGGCCTTCTGTTAAATGAGTTACTGGCCTGTGCAATATTAGAATGCAATATTATACTTTAAAACTCACCAACTTATCTTCCTGAAGACCCTTCAAGTGAAACAACGGCTTGACCGAGTTCTTTGCCTTATGTGAAAACAATTCAGTCAATATTTTTCTTATCAATGAATGAACCTGTTTTATGATCAATCTTTTGATCATGAAACCAATGTCTTTAAGACTTAAAATATTAACTACTTGAATATTTGAATAAATGAGAAAGTAAAACACGTTTGGAAATACTCAAGGAAACTACTGGAGTAAATTTAAAATACTTTAATAAAAAAATAAATGAGAATGTACTGCTCTTACAAACTAGGTTTTATAAATTCATGAACATGTAGCCGGATGTCCATAGATATCCGCATACATGCGCACTGCAAATATAGAACCTCAGTACTATATAACGATTATATATATATATATATATATATATATATATATATATATATATATATTATATATATATATATATATATATATATATATATATATATATACTCGAAAATATCAACAGGTTTTATAAATCCATGAACATATAGTCGGATGTCCTTAGATATCCGCATACATGCGCACTGCAAATATAGAACCCTAATACTAAATATCAGTTATATATATATATATATATATATATATATATATATATATATATATATATATATATATATATATATATATATATATATATATATATATATATATATATATATATATATATATATATATATATATATATATATATATTATGTTTTTAAAAAAATAAAATATCAATACAAAATGCTCTATCACTAAATTTATATAAATTTTCGCCCATAAATATATATATAAAATATATAGATATTTATGTTCAACAATATATATAAATAAACAAAATATATTAATAAAAATATATAGACTGACTGATTTGGCAAGAGATATGAAATATTTACTTGAAAATTAAATGATTCTAACAATTACAAAAGGCGTCGATTTTTCAGTGTGTACAAGACAATGCAGTCCCAGCTGACAAATAACAGCTGTTGTTCTAATGCAAAGAGTTGCCTATTAGTATTTAAAACAAATCTTATTTTTCAAATAAAAATTGAGACTTTAACAATTAACCATGTGTTAAAATAATAAATATTAAATCGTTAAACGTTTTATATTTGTTAGCACAATATAATCTTTACCATACTTCGATAAATAAACCTCAATAATACACAACCTTACCTGCTAGTAAAATATAGCAACACTGCGGACACTATGCACTTGCAAATCGCATTTACAGACGACGCTATGAAATAACAATGCAAGTAATATTTACACAATAAACACAATTACTTTAAAAACACAGCTTTAAATACTATTTGCTTTACAAGAAAATAATCAGCAATACTTTCCACATTGAAAATTATATCACCTTATTATATTTAAAACATATTACATTTGCTTTGTAATAAAACATAAAATAAGACACTCCATGGATACAAAAAATATGCATACTATACAAATAATAAATTGATCGGACAAGGCATCAAGAGCTACCAACTATATGCACCTCAATTAACAACGAATGAAAGCGAAAAGATCAAAAATATTCACATTTTTACTATTTATATGAATCTCTGTAATTTAGTTTACGCTCGCTCATCCAATCATAATTCTTAAAATAATAAATAAAATGATGTATATATTTATCAATTAATTCAGAGAGACAAATATATACTAAACATTTAGAAAGAAAGAAAATTGGTATTTCTTGTACAATCGAACTTCGTTCTCAAGAAATGACAATTTTCCTTTAAAATCAAAATATAAAAGCTAATAAAATTTACACATTGTGCGCTACACACTTTACAAAATTATTGAATTTTATTCAATAAATATTTATTTATATATATATATATATAAAAACATTTACATATATATAATAATGCGTAGTATCCTTACAACTGCTTTAAAATATAAATAATAATAATAATAATAATAATAATAATAATATATTATTATCAAAGTTTTGTCAACGACGACCAATGAGAATTCAGGTTTCAAAAATAAGTCTTAAAAAGTGAGTTTTCATTGGTTGCTGTTCACTCATAAAATACAAACATATTTACAAATATTTTGACTGGACCGCTGCAGCGTACATCAAATATATATAAAATAAAAGAGGTATTGCAATGGCAATGCTTGGCCATTACCTTAAAATACATAAATGAAAGTAATGTTATATATTTCATGTACAACTGCATTACATTTTGGCCCACCCATTATGAAGCAAATTGGTACATTTTGCTTTTATGTACATGAGGTTAAAACATTGGTTTCATTTACTCAGTGCTCCTTCTTCAGTAGAGACTTCTGATAATGAACCAAATGTATCGTCGGCATACTCCTCCTGGAGTCTTTGTAGAACAGTCATAAGAGTAGTCGGGTGTTCACGCCGGGTCAAAGAATATTTGAACCTATTCTTGACAAAATAGTCAGCCTCATTTCTTTCGTCCATTATTTTCGTTATGACCACAGCTGTCGGCGTCTTACTTCTGTACACAATCATCAGTGTTCTCTTTACACCCTTTCCTCCAGACTTACATCCTCTACTTTCTTTGTCACCTTCTTTTCTCTTCAACTTTCTCCACAATATCACACATTTCTTTGTCTTTCTGTGTCTCTTCCGACACTTTTCGTTCTTCCTACTAACTCCTATTGTCTTCCCTGCAAACAATAGTTTCATCATACGATGACTCTTTATATGAGACTTCTTATCATCATCACACTTCTCACTTCTACAATCAGTTTTACATCTTTCCTTTTTTCCTGACATTCCTTCTTTAATCCTCCTGAAGTGTGTTCTCTCGTCCTCTCCGCACATAACTTCTTTTATTATCCAAACCTTTTCCATGCTGCCGATGTCTTCTCTTAATAACTCATTTTCAGACCTTGCATTGTGCCATTTAACATCATTGACCGACTGTACCACTTTTCCATGGCAGTCTCGGCGTCTCATCTTCACTCCCTTTACCAAAGTATTCCGGCACAATGACTTTTCCTCATCACTAAATAGTTCAATGAACTCCGCTCTTCCCTTGTTCCCAACTTTCAACCCTGAACGCAATAAATTCTGACTGTCCCAGCAATACTGCTGAGGATAACTCTTAAGCTTCTCTCTGCGTTCCGGCATACCATCACAAACTTCCTTTGCACTACACTCTTCATCTTCCTCTCTTTGAGACATCGTACTCTTCACTTCGTTACTAATTTCGCCGCACCCTCTTATAACTTCCTGCGCAATTATGCTCTTTAGAGGTACAGCTTCAGGATAGCGCGTGGCGGCATCCACAAATGTTAGGACATACTGATGCCCCTCTGAAGATGGTGGTGAGATTGGTCCGATCAGGTCGATGATCACTCTTTGAAATGGCTCTTCAATGATGGGCATTGGGCACAGAGGTATTTTCTTCACTGAACCTTTCGGGCACGTTCTCTGGCATATATCACACGAGTAACAGTGTTTAGTTACGTCCAAATATATGTTCGGCCAGAAGAACTGTTGGGTAATTTTACCCATAGTCTTCTTTACCCCCTGATGACCACCGAAGACTTCATCGTGTGCCACCTTCATGACTCTACTTCTGTACTCTTTCGGTACAACCAAAGTGAACCTTTCCTGTTGGTTTTCCACAACTCTTTTGAATAATACACCATTCTTTACTATATACTTGTTTTCACCTTTTTCCACTGACCTCCATACCCTCTGTAGAGTGACATCATCTTTCTGTTTACTTTTAAAAGTCTCCCGATCGTTAATAAGTTCTTGCACTTCATCACCATGGGTTAACTCCCCTTCACCCACAGCTACAACACCCTTCTCTCCGGAACTTTGTGTGTGATCGACTGCATCACCTCTCACCATCTCATCATCTTCGTAAGTACGATCTGTTTTTTCAGACCACTTTGTACTTTCTACCATTGATGTCACCTGGACATCCATTAGTCTTGTGTCTTCTTCAACATCTATTAATAGATCAGTAGGGACTTCAACTTCATCTTTTCCTGTAACTTCTTCGTTTTCAGGTGAACATTTGGACCCAGTCATCACACTTAGTGATGGCTCCGTGGTTGGCTCGACATCTTCATCGTTGATGTCAAAAGATTGTGGCACTGACGGTTTCCTTCTGTAAGACTCTTCCACCTCCAAACTCGCCATTCCAAAATTATGATTTGTTTGATCAGATTCTTTTTGCGAATCTTCCTCAGCGTTCTCAGCGATGGGGACCAGCATACTTCTACTGTTATGCCCGACCTCTACTTTACGAGGCCCTCGACACACGGTCGACTCCCATGCGAGATTAGGCCTCAAGGGCAATGCTCCTTTAACATTCCCAATGACCAAATCATATACGACTTCTGGCAGCACTGCTGCGGTTGTCCTACCAACGTAATAAGGGGTATCCACATCGATACTTGCGAGAGGAGCTTCAATCACCGTACCATCCAGCAATCTTATTTTCATGTTGTCTCCAACATAACACCTTTTCGGTACAAACGTTTCTCGCACAACCACTACGTTACACCCGGTATCTCGGAGGGTTTTAACTTCTTGATAGCCATTCACCGTCCCATACGTTACAGGTAGGTGTGACGTCATTTTTCACCTTCTCTATATCATTCAGGAGTTTCGGCTCTTCACCTGAGTAGTTCAGGGCTTCGTTGCCGTTATCAGAGACTCCGGACGCTCCCGTGCTCTTTGTTTCTTCCTTCTGTCTTCCTGAATTATTTTGTCCTCTACTACTGTTGTTGAAATAAGGAGGGGCTCGACAGTCTCTTGCGAGATGCCCTCTCCTTTGACACTTAAAGCATGTGAGCACCTCTCTCGGCTCACTGCTACTGCGACGATAGTTCTGTCTGTCGCCGCTCCCACTTCCGATCCTGCTTTCATTGTTAGTTGCTCTTGATGCATGTTGGTTGCTACTCTTATGATTACCATTCGTGGAGTAACCATTGCCTTTTGATCTAAAATTATTATTGTTATGTGTGCTCTTATCAACGTGATTGTGACTTCGCGTGTGACTATTTACTGCGAACTTTAAACGATGCGCTTCCATATATCCTTCTGAACAAGTTATTATCTCTTCCGGTGCTTTCTTCTTCGTTTCCCTTAGGTAGGTTGCGAGTTCCTTTGGAACAGTATTCAAATACTTATCCACTGAGAAAAACTCAATAAGATCATCAGGTGTCAGTGTTACATCTGCTGCTGTTATCCACTTTTTAAGAGCTTCAATAATCCTCTGTAAATACACCCTAGGATTATCATCTTCCGTAGGAGTCATAGTTTTATACTTCGTACAGTACCCACTTTCCGTGAGTCCGTACCTCTCCAATAAAGCTCTTTTCAGACCTACATAGTTCTTCAACTCTTCAACAGTCATGTTATTAAACACACTGACAGCTTTACTTGTTAGGAAACATCCTAAAACAAACGCTCGCTTTTCCACAGGGATGTCGTTCGCCTCTGCTTGCTTCTCAAACATTAACAGATATTCTTCAATATCGTTTTTCTTTTCATCGAAGAATGGAAGCTTCAACTTCGGGTACTTATTAGCATAGGAAGTGCTATGGCTGCTCTGAGCGCTCTGTGATGCTACTGCTGCGTCATGTTGACGTTGTTTTTCTTCAGCATCAAGCTTCATCTGAAGCATTCTTTCTTCCGCCTCTCTTGCATCTTTTTCTGCCTCTCTAATTTAGCCTTTTCTCTTCGCTCTTCTGCCTCAAGCTTAGCTTTCTCCCTTTCATCTTCACGCGCTAACATTTTCTCCTCTAAAGCAGCAGCTACCTTCTTTTCCTCCAAAGCAGCGGCTAATTTCTTTTCCTCCAAAGCAGTAACTAACTTTTGTTGTTCGAGCGCAGCTTCTTGAGCCGCTCGGTCTTTTACTAAAGCAGCGATTTCCTTCACACCTAAACCCACTGATTTACACATCTCTATAAACTCAGCATTAGACGAAGCCATAGTTATAATCGTTATAATCAAAACAAATTATAAATATTTCGTTCACTAACAAAGTCACTTCTTGACGCACGAATCACAATCCCGTTTTCTACCAAAATTTTAAAAATTTGGCTCCAATTGATAACGCATGAAAACAAATTTCTAACCACAAAATTACAAATATATATATATATATATATATATATATATATATATATATATATATATATATATATATATATATATATATATATATATATATATATATATATATATATATATATATATATATATATATATATATATATATATATATACTAGTTTAAAGAATCTGTAGTAAAATTTCACAAAATCTTGCGGGAAATAGTGTTTTTCGCCCCAGAACACAAACGGAGCAGAAATCAGGAATTTCGAAAATCACTATTTCGCTCAACTTTGCAAATTTTAACGCCTATCTAAGCAATAGTCATTAATAAATATATATATATATATATATATATATATATATATATATATTTATATATATATATATATATATTTATAAGCATAAAATATAAAGTACTAAAATTATTCAAGTGTTTCTCTGTTTCAAAACGATAAATATTGCTGCAATAACAGTTTGTTATTCCACCAATACACAAAAAAATCATATGTGTTTAACTCTTCAAAAAAACAAATAGTCCCAAACGACTATATTGACAGTTAAAAAAACAAAACACAATATCAACATATATCATATATCAACAATTGGGATATTAGTTGCAACACTTGAACATTAGTTCTGGCACAGGTCTTAGCAAAAACGACTGTACGACCTTGAGCTCAAATATTCAACAAAATAGCAAAAATAACTTTACTACAAGCAATTCATTGATAAAGAAATAATGACTGAAAGGTTATAATATAAGATCCCGAGACAGGTATACCCAAATTTATAATGTAGTGCGATTGGTTAAAAGATATTAAATTATTTGTCATAAACTTACTCTACTCTTCCAACGTATAAACAAATCCTTTGGCCAGGCCCCGTGACAATCCAATCAACTAACACCTTTTATGATTCTCAAACCTGTATTGTAGCAGTATCCAGGCCTCTTGTTAAATGAGTTACCTGTGCAATATTAGAATGCAATATTATACTTTAAACTCACCAACTTATCTTCCTGAAGACCCTTCAAGTGAAACAACGGTTGACCGAGTTCTTTGCCTTATGTGAAAACAATTCAGTCAATACTTTTTATCACGTAATGAACCTGTTTTATGATCAATCTTGATCATGAAACCAATGTCTTTAAGACTTAGAATAATACTACTTGAAAATCTGAATAAATGAGAAAGTAAAACACGTTTGGAAACACTCAAGGAAACTACTGGAGTAAATTTTAAAATACTTTAATAAAAAAAATAAATGAGAATGTACTGGTCTTACAAACTAGGTTTTATAAATCCATGAACATGTAGCCGGATGTCCATAGATATCCGCATACATGCACTGCAAATATAGAACCTCAGTACTATAACGATTATATATATATATATATATATATATATATATATAGGGTATATATATATATATATATAGCATATATATATATATATATATATATATATATATATATATATATATACTTCAAAAAATAATGTCAACAGGTTTTATAAATCCATGAAAACATGTAGTCGGATGTCCTTAGATATCCGCATACATGCGCACTGCAAATATAGAACCCTAATACTAAATATCAGTTATATATAGCAGCAGCATATAAAGAGCGTTATATATATATATATATATATATATATATATATATATATATATAGTTATATATATATATATATATATATATATATATATATTATGCTTTTTAAAAAAAAATAAAATATCAATACAAAATGCTCTATCACTAAATATTTATATAAATTTTGCCCATAAATATATATATATAAAATATATAGATATTTATGTTCAACAACAATATATAAATA
>JABUQX010006128.1:0-10000 GCA_015478945.1 Trachelipus rathkii
TATCTTCTCATATAGAACTATCATATAGTATATATTATATATATATATATATATATAATTATATATATATTATAAACATAATATATAATATTATATATTATCTATATATATTATATACTTAATTAATACGTATTATTATTATATATTAGTATTAATTATAATATTATATAATATATATTATATATTATTATTATATATTAATTATATCATATATATAATATTATATATATAATATTATTATAATTAATGATATATATAGATATATATTATATTATATATATATATAACTTATATATACCTAATATATATAAGAGAGGGCCTCAGCAAAATTTTGCGTCGGAGGGTCCGAAGACCTTAGCACGCGCTACTCCGGGTAGGACTAATTCCCCCTCCCGGGCAGGGTCTCCGGATCCCCCGTCTTTGGGTAATTTGGGTGTCGCGGGGGTTCCCTCCGCG
This sequence comes from Trachelipus rathkii, assembly GCA_015478945.1. NCBI lineage: Eukaryota > Metazoa > Arthropoda > Malacostraca > Isopoda > Trachelipodidae > Trachelipus > Trachelipus rathkii. Next base: position 457 of record JABUQX010006128.1, read on the forward strand.
CCTCCTACGGGGTATTGAAAACGTCCCCCCTGTGTTCAGAATCGGCTCGAGCCACTATATTGCGTTGTATCTTTCAAATAACAATACATAATACTATGTCCTCAGCAGCCACCGCAAAAAAAAAATAGCAAATTTCCTATCCTAAAAAAATTTACTTTTTTTAATTTTTCATCATTTTTATACATTTTCCGAACCAAAATTTAACACAGGATTCCAGTATTTTCATCTTAACTAGAGACTCTTTTCTTTTTTAAAGACTACTGCTTACTAGGTCTTTCTTTTTTTTAGACCTTATTGTTGATTTTTTTAACAGTTCACCACCACTCAAGGGCAGGGGGAAAAATCTTACTATGGTATTCCTTTTTCCCGGTAGCTCGTAGTAGTTTTTGAGATTCATGCGATTTGGCTCCCTAAGATCTGGCCATATATGACAAGACAAGACTATAGTAATAATAATAATCTGATTGATTATATTAGATAATCTTTCTTAGTATATATGTATACTTCGTTATATACTATTCGTGCATCGCTATCTAATATAATATATATAATATACATATATTAATATATATATATATTATATTATACTATAACTATAACTATATATATTATATATAATATAATATAATTATTATATATATATATTAGTATAATATACATATTATTATATATTAATTAATATTATATATATATATATATACTTAATTTAATATTATATATTATTATATATAATAATTATATATTATATTTATATTATATTAATATATAATATTTATATATATGATATATAATAATATATATATATTAGTATATATATATATATATATATAAGTATAATATATATATATTATATATACTATATATATACTATATATATATATAATTAATATATATATTATAATATATTATAATATATATTAATATTATATAATATCATATAAATAGAGATTAATTATATTGAATATATATAAATTATATATATATATCTTATAATAATATTATATATATATAATATATATATATATATATTGATATACTATAATATATATATATAGTATATATTATATAGTATATATATATAATATTTAATATATATTATAATTATATATATAATATATATATTAATATATGAGTATATTATATACATATTAATATAATAGGGTAGTATAATATATATATTAAAGGCGAGTTATATGTAACTATAATAGATACTTTTTATTATTATATTTCAAATCATGATGCTAATGATCATGGAGTGAGTGGAGATAAAAATGTTTCATAATAACATTTGGTGAACTCGTTTTTAATTTTTACTTATTATTAAAAAAGAGGTTAGTACTCACTATCCAGGACTTGACCAATTAAAAACATCATTTATTTCACAGCACACATAATGAGAAATAAATTTCTTCAGTGTTGAAATGACTGAGTTAGTGAGAGGTGGTAAGTAAGTACTTAATACAGGGCATGATATCATAGTATTTACGAAATTTTATGCGTGCTTTATTTAAATATAATAAATATACTTATATTAAGTAAAAATGTTATAAGATTTTAAAATATGATTATTTTTATAATTTTATTATTTGTTAATAATATAATATTAATCACAATATATTATATTTATTAGTTAAATTATTATTTCGGTATCTGGTTATTATTATACTATATTAATTTCTATACATACTAATATATAATATAATTTAATTTTATAATATTGTTAATGTACGATAACGTCAAGTGATATGATTACTTAAGTGTTTGTTACTAATTAGAACTTAGAATTTATAAGTATCACACTGATAGATATTGTTTCATATTCTAACAATACATGTCACTATTTTAATAATTATTTATTATAGAGGAGCAAGTAAATAAAATTATATATACTTTTATAGTACTTTTATTAAAAGTTACTGTAATACTTGAGGTATAATCAATTCCTGTTGAGGAAAAAGGAAAATCTATTTTATATTATCAAAGATATTCACGATTATATAGGTATATTATATATTATTACTATCTAAAGAAATGATGCTAGTATAGGATTTTACCTATATATATATATAAGCACTACTATAATATTGATAATTGGAAAAATGATAACTAGGTAAAGAAACGAATAAATATTATTTAATTATCTATAAATTAATAAATGGCCCAATTGAGATAAGAAATGAGTTTTTCACACACTTAGTGAGTCTAACAAATCATATTTGACTTGAGCATTAAAACTTATATAGGGTATAGAAATAGAGAGAAATTAATCGTATTTCCAAAATAAAAATTTCAGAAGTAAAGTTTAATAATTACTGATTTTAATATTTATTAACATAAACGCCTAGATAAGACATAGTGGGTTGTGTCAAAAAGATCAAAGAACTTTATAAAAGCTAGTATCAGATATATCTGAAGGTCACCACTCAAAATATAGGACTACACAACTTCACATTAATCACAGTTTTTAAATTTTCACTATCGATTCATCTACATTACAATAAAGGAAATGAGTAGAATTTAACTATAATAAAAAATTACATAAATACTTGAGCCAAAAGATGCACATAGGTAAAATTAGCATTAGCGTCAAATTTATTGTTTGGAAAAGACATTTCAAGGTCAAGGGATTTCAATACTCATAAGAGCTACTATTAAAGGAATGTTACAAGATACCAGTCTGATCTAATGATACAGCAGAGTTATAATTTTTACCCCTACTTAATTAGGCAAATAAATGTAAATTTATTGTTAATCAGTCTGTGATCGAGCATCTTATTACTCTCAGTTACCAATTAAGTGAACCATAAAAATTACTTGTTTTCATATCTAAAAAATATGAGAGCAAATATATGTATTACAGTCCTATCATGACTATGCAATGAAAATCGATATAAAATGCATATATCTCATCATTTTTTTAAATTTAGGTTAAAACTCGAAATTTTTTGCTTCGTATTGAGCGCAGTCCATCGTGTCAAAATTCAAATAACACGTTATGTGATGTATAGAAGTAAAATGTTGCAGTATAAAGAGCTAAATATACGTTGAAAATAAAAATCATCTACAACAGATAAAAGATTATATTGTTAACAACAGGAAAATGGGAAAATATAAAGCAGTAAGAGTAAAGAGTTCAGGTTTTAGTATATTCCTCAAAGTCCCACAACTAAAGAAATCCAATTAGAGTAGTAAGATTGTAGATAAGTGGTTCCGTCACGAAAATATATTTCAATAAAGCAGATTCGTAGCATTATTATTATGAGATGACTATTGATTATAGCATCGTCCAATATCAAAATGATCATTATGTGACTAACTAAACTTGAGCTGAAAGATATCATACTTAGGCCATAAGAATGGGGTTGTTAGTTAGATATTATTAATAACATTAAATCAGCTCAAATATAAATTGATACATATATGTGGTATTTAAATTAATTATCTAGTATCACATTAAGTACTTGATCCAAACACCTATATATTAATATATATATAACTGATAATAATCTTTTCGACAGAATACTTAAGAACCTACTATGCCTTTATAAAGCTGAAGGACTTCTAGAATTATTAATTAGTAAGCTCAATCCACAGACTTAATTCTGGATAAATTATTACCAGTAACACTATGAACTAAGCCACGATATCCACGGTATGTAATGGTGTGTTTAGCGCGATCTGAAAGATCGTATAAGCTCTCAGAGGTAAAATATTAGTAGGGGACATGCTTCATTTAGAGTGTATAGAGGTAAGATTTCCTGTCCGATCTAGGTAAGTATTTATTACTATAGAAGAGATTATGTAATTAGAAGCTGCTCTTTATTTCTATATTTAGACCTTTAGAACACATATAATACTTGACAATATAAATAAAGATATATATATAGTCTATGAATAGTCACAAATAATAATTTAATGGTAATTATTGTCAAATAATAATAAAAATAGATATGATAAACTAGAAATATAATATAACTAGCAATATCTTGTATCCTATCACTATTCATAGTGCTCGGATGGAATTCAGAACAATATAATAATTAGACCTTATTGCTTATTTTCGCCAGAGTTAACCTCGCTGGACCTGCTCATTAACTGGAGGAGTACAAATATTTGTGGGTAAGCCATCTCGAGTATTTCTTTCAAATTGTCGACTGTTTATGGTATGGACAGACGGCAATAGAAACAAAGTTCATGCCGATAAGTTTTTTTACCACTAATTACCCATATTATGGTTATCAATATTATATTGAAATTTTATTTGATATAAGTATAGTTCATCATCTGTTTTCATATATATTATATACTTGTGTAAATATCCTATAATATGCCTAAGGAACTGGCTCGTCGAGCCGAAAGAGTAGTTCACAGAAAAGGCGAGAGAACGATCCCGCCGTGTCGTCCCAGCAGAGGGAGACCAATTCTTGGCTTATAGAGAGGACCCTGGACTTATCATTTCGTGAAACATTATGAGTTTTATTTTTTATTGACTAAGGGTAAGAGGAATCTTCTAGTTAGCTTAATAAAGGAAAAAAAAAAAAACTTCATATGAGAGTCATAGCTCTAACAGTCTAGTTGTGGAGAGCCATGCCAATAGATACAGAAACAAAAAATCGATACATTATGTAAGTCATCAAATTTGAAAAATCAAACTTTTATTATTCGGTTAATACTACCCTTGTGAAGGAGGAAGTATCGCTATATAATAGTACATACGAGCTCATTTATAGTATTGTATTTTTAAAAAATAAGATATAAATTCTCTTGAGTCATGTATATTTTAAAATCTTATTAAGAGTATAAAATCCACATTACTCATGTTTTTTAGCTGAAAAAAATTAAAATACTACAAAAGCACTATACTATTAAAATTCTAAAGTCATATTCACTAGTTAGGGATGACTTATAATTTATTATGACAAGTTTAAGATTATAATTGATTACAATCATGTTATATTTATATATTATTTAGTGTCAAACATATTTAATATCGATTTTATCAAAGCATTAGTAGTGATATAAGTAAAGTTTTCATTTTTATCGCATTACAAATGTAATATTAATATTTATATTATAGTATAAAATATGAAAGTTATTAATATATATATATAATATATTATTATATATCTAATAATAATATTAATATATAGGACTTATGTATATATATATTATATATATATATATTTATATATATAATATATAATAAATATATATATAATATATAATATCTATATATATTTTTATATTTAAGTTAATATATATTCTATGAAGAGATATATTTGCATGTGTTCATTGTTAGATATTTATTTGTTTTATAACTAATAAAAATCATTTTATTAAAACTAACTATATTGTAAATAAAAATAACCTTCAATATCAATCTATGTGTTATATATAAAGAAAATATATATTATATTAATATATATATCAAATCAGAATATATATATCCCAGTAAATCACTTGTAATCTTTTAAATATATATGATTATATTATATAATATATATTATAATATTATCTATATATATATTATATTATAAATATATAATATATATAATATATATATAATTAATATATATATATATATATATTATATTTATTATATTATATACTATATATCATATAATATATATATTATTTATTATAATATTAAAATATTATACTATATATATATATATGATTATAATATATATATATATTTATATTATAGTTATAATTATTAATATTATATATAATAATATTAATATATAATATAATATATAATATATTAATTATATATTAATTATTATATATATTATATATTTATTAATATAATATATTATATATATTATATATATATATATAATATTATATATATATTATATATATATATAATATATATGATATATATAGGTAACTTATATATACTTAAAAACCATTCTTGTGAAGCAGTAAAACAAAAGTAATAAAAACAACGAACATAACAACATTTTGAATAGATTAAACGGGTAATATATTAATTAATAGTTATAATATAATATATATAACATATATATATATATATTAATAATATTATTATATATATTATTATATATATAAATCATATATATATATATATAGTATATAATATATTATACATTATATATACTATATATATATATATTATAATATATCTATTATAATATATAATATAATATACAATATAATTATTAATATATATATATATATTATTATATATATATATATACTATTATATAATATAATAAAATATCTATAAAAACATATATAATAAAATATACTAATATATATAATCTAATATTATATATATTATATATTAATAATATTATATACTATAATATATATTTCATATTTTATAATTATTAAATATATTATATATATTTATATAGTTATATGTGTGTGTGTGTGTGTGTCGTGTGTGTGTGTGTGTGTTGCTAAAGTTTTTAATACATTCCAGATTGATTAAATTATTAAATATATAGAACTTTATTTAAATAATTTTTAGCGAAAATTGCTTATTAACTAAACAAGTAATAAATTTGTGTACCAGATATTATTAAAAATATAGTGTTAAAAAAAATTGAACGGTATATGGCAAAACTTTTTAAACTAGGTTACTTAATGTTGTTTACATCACTGCTGACCGTTATCGATTGAGGAGAGGGAACATTAAAAACTAAAATTTTAGGATAGAAATATCGCAAAAATAAGCTTAAAAAAGATTATGAGGATAAAATTCCGGATTTAAAAGGTACGAATTAAAAAATAATAATTTTTTTGGTGTGAAGCTGCTTGAAATTTTTTTAATATTAAGAATCTATAACCACAGTAAATTGCTACAACCTGCATATGCTGAACGCACTTGTATGCTTTATTTGACATTTTGTGGCGCAATCAGAAATAGCTAGTATGCCAAATTTAATATTTCTCTCATTAAAATTTATATATTTTTTATTTTGTAAGATTTAATTTAATAACAATAAGTAATCGACAATGAAACGTAAGAACACAAACATTTATAGAGTATACATAATTATTTAGATATTTTTCCATATTTTGTCAATTTCGATTTTTTTTAATATAATCTCATTGTGTTTCAAAACATTTAAAAGGATACGGCCAATCTCAATCAGGAATTAAAATAATCACCGCCCCAATAAAAAGTGCCTGGCCATTAAAATTTTTCTATAAAGAATATTTTTTTTTAAAAAGTTAAAATTTTATAAAAATGATATAAATGAAACCGCAGCTTATTTTTTTTATTTATTAGTTTATATTATGTGTTTAGTTAATATTTATTTCTGTCAAATGCTGGGTTTTTTTAATTGAATCTTGTGCTTTAAAAAACTTATCAGAGAGAGTTTGGCTAAACTTAGTCTACATGACTCAAATAAAGCCCCGCCCCAAAAGTACTGCCAAATTTAATTGCTACACTGTTAATCTAAAACTATTTAAATTTTTTTAAGTTATAAACGTAAACCAATAATATGCAAGAAACTAGATATCTTGTTTTTTAGCATTAATTTTTAAGCATATTTAATGCAAATTTCTTCAATCTATTTTATATTTAATTAAAACTACATGTACACAAATACAAAACGCTTAAGGTTGGCATCACCACACTGTAATAGTTGAATATAAACTCACTCCCACAAGAGAAATCACTGTTCAAGATTTACATAGATGCATGACGAAATGCTTGAAGCTTCACTATGTGCGGTTCTATGGAGGTTTGCTATTTATTTGTCTGGACTCGACTCTACATTATAGCATCGATGGCTCCAACATTTTTTACCCTCATTAATTTTATTCTTAGTTGTCTAGATTAGGTCTATATAGTTTAATCAATAATAATAATAAGATACCTTTTTTATCACTTATTACATTGCCATCCGCTGGAATGATATAACATTAACAAAAGTGTTGTATAAATTATATGTAGACTATATTTATTATTATGATCAATTCAGAATATACTTAGTAATTATTTTTTTTTAATTGCAATAAAACAATTAAAAAAAAATAATCATTCTAAAATTGAACTTTTTCTAAAATAAATTTGCGTGACGATATACCAGCAAACGTAACAAATCTCTTTGTCTTCATAAAAATATTATTATTTATTATTCTTAATTATTTACGTTCAATTTATTTTGCCTTCAGTTTATAATCATTGAAATCTTGTATGTACAAATTTAGTATTTTAAAAAGGATACTTTTTAAGACCTTTTGATCACAGAATTACGATCATAAAAGGACGCTTTTCTCTCTCAAAATATCACGTAATTTTTTTTAACTTCTTAAATCTTAGAAAATTGATAATAAAGCTATTATAATTATTTAGTACATTAATTATATTAATTGGTGTCAATATGTTCATATTTATAAATTTATATTTTCGTATTGAGGCAACATTCTTAGTTTAGAAATTAAGGTATCATTTTTAACATCGTATTGACTCAAACACATGCCTTTGAACCAATTTACTTTTTATTTTTATTTATTTCTTAATATTCGGAAAGATTTAGAGCCATTATTTTTTCATTTATTTATTTTTGAGTTTATTAAATTATTTATTTATCTACTTTCTTTATTAAGTAGATATTAATTTATATAAGTCATTCGATTTTAATTTATTTTATTCTTTGCAAATAATATTTATTTTTCTTTATCGATAAAGATTAAATTTTTCGAACTTTATCATCGCATAACTTAAAATAAAATAATTTAGTTACCATTTATATAATGAAAATATGAACAATTTGTAATTGCTATAAGAATAATTTTTGTTGTTGAACTGGATATATGTACAATAAGTTTACCATAATAATAAATAATGAATTAAACTATGATAATGATATACGTTCTCTTACATCAGACATATAAATGATTACCTGTTTTCAGTTGAAATATTTTGAAGAACCAGCGTATATCAAGACCGTCATAATTAATTATAATTATAACAATTAATATATATAATATTAATATACAAATACAAAAATATATTTTTTAAATTTATTTTCGATATATATAATTAAATTTAATTTTAAATAATAATAAATTAAAAAATTCATAATATTTAAATTTTTATTTAAAAATAATAAATAAATAATTTTAATATATATTAATATATATATATATATATATCGATTCTTGTTACTGTTCTAATCACAAGATCAAGGGTCCAACTTATAATTAACAGATATTTTAAAAATTGAAGCCAAGGCGTGTTGTTGCTAAACTCAAGCTTTCCACAGCTCTTCTTTTGATTGATTGATTGACAGAGAGAGAGAGAGAGAGAGACATGACAATTATACAGAAAGAAGGACGTAGAGGGTTAGTGAGGGCAGGAGAGAGAGAGAGAGAGAGAGAGAGAGAGAGAGAGAGAGAGAGAGAGAGAGAGAGAGAGAGAGAGAGAGAGAGAGAGAGAGAGAGAGAGAGAGAGAGAGAGAGAGAGAGAGAGAGAACAGTATCTGGTGTAATAAATAGATAGTATAAAATATATAGACACATATATATATAAAGAGACTATATAGATATATAATATATT
>JABUQX010006128.1:15000-17500 GCA_015478945.1 Trachelipus rathkii
ATATAATGTTATATAATATATATATTATATATATAAATATATATCATATCATTGATGTTTCCACGAACTGAATGTTGGTCCAATACCAATACCAATACTCTCTCATCGATGCTATGCAATACCAATACAGATACTGGAACTTCAGCCAATACAATACCAATACCAATAACCAATACCAATCTCTTCCCTATTAATTCGTTATATTGTAAATTTTTATGTATATTTAGAAAACTCGTAAAGAATATAAATGTTTACTTTGGAGGAAGAGATAAACAAATTTTTACGATACCATTTCAATAGCATGATAAAATTATTTCCATTCATACTTAATAAATATGAACATAAGCTCCTTTTAATGCAGTTTGGTGGCTCGTCATAGGCACTGGCGGAATCTGCAGCCCCCCTAAAAAATTTCAGAACTAAGCCACAAATACTAACAACATTGTTATTTCCTTGTAACTGCTCTCTCTCTCTCTCTCTCTCTCTCTCTCTCTCTCTCTCTCTCTCCTCTCTCTCTCTCTCTCTCGTCTCTCTCTCGCTCTCTCTCTCTCTCTCCTCTTATTATATATATACTATATATATTTATATATATAATATATATATATAATATATATTATATATATATTATATATATAATATTTAATATATTATATATATATTATATTATATATAATTTTTGGTCGAACAATTTATTCCGCATAGAAATAATCGGAACTTGAAAAAAATCTTTTTTGGGTCCGAAATCTCTCCCTATATGTGTAAATTTTTACCTGTGTAATCCGTAGCGAGAGATGTTTGTCCGTGAGTGTAGTTAATAAAGTTACATTGGAACTTTTGGAAATTTTGTTCCCGTCTCATATTTTTTTGAATATTTCTTGAGCTTCACATTTATTCTCTTTAAATTTCCAATCATTTTTTTCAATTTAACTGATCGTTTTCAAAACATTTTTCGCATTAATGTAAATTATATATATAAATTATATATATATATATATATATATATATATATATATATATATATATATTATACATATATATATTAATATATATATTATATATATATATATTATATATATATATATATATAATATATATATATATATATATATGACCTTTTCTGATTTACGACTCCATCAGTTTTGAATTTTTTTTTTTTTTAAATATACTTCTAGTATATGATCCTAGCAATCAATTTAAGTGGTAACGGACATGATTCAAAAATATATAGGACCTTTTACGTTTTACGACTTCGTAGTTTTAATTTTTTGCTTTTTTTTTTTAAACTAAGGAATACCCCAAGGATTGGCAGGAGTCGGTCCTCTCGGCCTTCGGGGAACGACATGGGTAGGACTATTTCCCCCCCCCTCCGGAGAGGGTCTCCGGAAACCCCCGCTCTTTGGTATTTGGTGTCGCGGGGGTTCTCCGCCCCTCCCCTACGGGGTATGGAAAACGTCCCCCCCTCTGTCCCCCGTCGGCTCGAGCCCCTAATTTTTTTTTTTTTACATTTTTGTAATAACCTTTATACGTTGATTCCAAATATGTAATTGTTTTTTTCTGTAAGTGTCGTACTTTTCCAGATATTTCATTTATGAAAAATATTTTATATTATTTTGGGTATTGTTGTTACATTTTTTTGAATAAGCTTTATACGCTGATTCCAAATATGTAATTGGTTTTTCTGTAACGTGCTGTAACTTTTCTCTAGAAAATATTTCATTTTTGAACAATGTTTAACTTAAATGTGGATTTTTTAAAATTATTTAAAATATTTCGAACATTTTGAATCATGTCCGTTCCATCTTGAAATTTTGTTGGTATCCGATAGGGTAGCAATATATTAAGAAAAAAAAAAAAAAAAATCAAAAAACTGCGGAGTCGTAAACAGAAAGGAAAAACATTATAAAATATAATATATATATATATATATATATATATATATATATATATATAATATATATATATATATATACTATATATATATATATATATATTATATTATATAATATATTAATATTATATAATATTAACGGGCGTGCTAGGTGTGAGAATTGATAAATGAGGAACGAACGTATTAGAGAGGTTGTGCTGGTGTGGTGAGTGTAAAGAAGAGAATAAATGAAAGTATGTTTGAAATGGTTTGGTCATGTGGAAAGGATGAATGATGTCGGTTGGTTAAGCGGATGTATCAGTGGCTGAGTGTGTTCGACCGGCTGAGAAACCGAAGAAAAAGTGGATTGAGTCAGTAAAGGAATGTCTGCAGGAGAGAAATGTGAGTTTGGCAGAGGCGAGAAGAAAGGTGCATGATAGGAGAGAATGGCGGGGTTTTGTGAGGTATGGTTGTGGCCCACACCTGGGCCAAGGATTGAACCCTACACTTTACGATTTACCATAGTGAGGATCCTCGCGGTCCCGTGAAGTCCTAGGGTGGATTTTTCTGACTGCGACGAGTTTCTCAACTAATTAATGTACAGAGGGGGCGGTAAGGCTAGGCTTTCCTTTC
>JABUQX010006128.1:22500-30000 GCA_015478945.1 Trachelipus rathkii
AGATTGAATATCGAGGGTGGCGTAGCATGTCGTTGGGGTTTGAGAGTAGATATTTAGGTTGTCTGCATATCTATTGATTTTTACTGTGGAGATCACAGGAGTGGCATATCCTGCATGACTAAATTAAAGAGTGCAGGGAAAAATTGCACCCTCAGGTACTCATATCAATAGTTTATAGGTTTTGGAAGATTGTTTACCCTATGTTACCAGTGATGTTCTATTGGATAAAAAGTTCGCAATTAATCTTTTGGCCTTTCCAAGAATTTTTAATCAAGTATCTTGTCTGTTAGAATTTGTCTGGTGGGTACTATGTCAAATGTTATGCTGATTTCTGATTATGCTATATATATATATTATTATATATATATATTATATATATATATTATATATTATATAGTTATTATATATATATATATATATTTATATATCAAATTTGTGATGTGTCTCGACAATTTCCATCAATGTCTCTTCTAATATATATGAAATATTATATATATATTTAATCATATATATTTAAAACAGGCAGTAACCTCGGTGTTGCTCCACTTTCTGACTATCAGTCTGGATACCGTACCGACGCCGAAAGTCCATTATGCAACAGTCGTTGGATTGGTTCATCCTGATCAGTTTTGGATATTGCATTGCTACCCTACTTCAGTTCGCAGGGGTTCATTATTTTACAAAGGTACTGACTACTGAATGTGAATTTTAATATATATATATATATATATATATATATATATATTTATTATATATATATATATATATATAGTATTATTAATTATTATTATATTTATATATATATATATATTAGTATATTTTTATATATATATTATATATTATTATATATTACTATTTTTTATATAATTATATATATATTAATATATTTATATTATATATTTTATTATATATACATATATTATATATATATTATATTATTATATATATATATATATATATATATATCATTTATATATTATATATATATATTTTAATATATATATCATTATATACATTATAAATGATGATTTGAACTTCTGTGACATGATAAACCAATAACTTCGTAGTATTTTTATTTTATATATATTTATATTATTATATATATTTTATATATATATATATATATTATATATATATATATATATATTTAGCATATTTATATATATATTTATTTTATATATATTATATATATATCTTAGTAGTATATATATATATATTATAATTATTTATATTATTATATATATATATAATATATTTATATATATATATTATATATTTATTATTATATATTATTATATATATAGTATTATATATTATATATTTTATTTATATATTAATATATTATTATATTATATATATTTATAATATATATATATTATATTATATATTATATATATATTATATATATATAATATTATTTATTTATATATTATATATATATTAGTGAGTATTATATATAATATATATATAAATATAATATATATATATATTATATAATGTCATTGAATTTGCGCACTTACCTATATAGGAATATTTGTTAAATATTTGTGTTTCCAGGATGAGCATAGGGCCCATCTCTTCATGCATCCCACCAACCACTTTACACAACCTCCACGTCTTTTGAGTGGTGCTAAGTGGTTTTAATATAAATGTTATTACTTTATTTTATTTGTTAATACTCATATTTTATTATTAGTAGGTTATGTTTTTAAAAATAAAAGATTTCGGCTTTATTCTCATGAAGTCGGGCACGTCTGTCTTTATAGAAATTCCCAGAGCCACTGAAAAGTTATTCACTAGCAACACTTCTCAGTGGGCAGCTTAGAAACATACAAGCAACTTTTGAATTATCTGGATACTCTTTGCTTTTATACTTCCACCATTTCAAAGTATTTTCAGGTGACCCAGTCATTTTTTTGTGATGCTTTTCTGTAAAGTCCACTGATATGCTGTTTGCGATATTCTTCTCTTCATCGTCACTACTGGAAGAATGAATTCTACTCACTGTTGTACGCATAATGGAACAATTTTTGGTGAAGAATTAGTTTTCTTTCTCTAAATCTCTATTTTCAAATTTCATGTCGTCACAAAGTCGAACTATAGAATATTTTACTTGATATGTTTTTTGTGAAGACGAGAAAATTTTACCTTTATACCTTGGATTAAGTCTTGTAGTTTATACAAATCCTCATTTTCAAGTTTGTTAAATTTTATGTTGTCCGTCTTTCAAATTTTGCTTTCACTTTCCATAATCTTCAAACAGTGACGACGATTGTTCAGATGTTTCAGGTTTATCACATACAATTTTCTAAATGGCGATTTTAAGGTTAACTATAAATGGTATGCCATCCCCAATTGTGGATGTTAATCCGATAAGCTTTTTGTAATTTCTTCGAAAAGCTCAAGAGATTTCACACTTCCAAACAATATTACCCACTCTGATTTTTTAAGAACAGGTATTTTGGGAATGCCAGCAAAACGCAAACAAAGCGAGCCTTTCAACTCTTCGGTTCTTTTCAACATGTGATAAATGCTGCTTCATCTTGTAACTCTTCTTACATAATGGTAACTCTGGCCACAATCTTGTAGCTCTTAATTATAATACCCTTTCCCAGCAACTCCACCATGCCCTAAACGTAATTTTGACATTTAAACGACTAATTGGGGAGGGGGCATTGCGTCGTTTTTTGCTAACTACTCTTGGAATGAATCCTGGTTTGACTCGGAGGATGTTTTGGTCACCACTGAAATCGCCGATGGGATGAGCAGGTTCATTCCATCTTCAATTAAATCTTTTTCTCCCCAAAATCCATGGTTCAATGGAGCTTGCTCTTGCGCCATTTAGGAGAGAGACATTGCGTATCGGGCATGGGAAAACTTTCGTTCTCCTATCACTCTTACAAATTTTCATTTGCTGCTCGGAATTCGCTGCAGTGGATACTATTCTACAGCTAAAGCGCCACTTTCACCAAAAGAAAGTTGCGCCAGCCTACTGGTTCTACCTATGATAAAAATTACTGGCCTTGCCAAAACACTTAACAACTTTTTGCTAATCTGCCGTTTCCTTCCCTTATCGCCTGACGGTTTGTAGCTACTTCTCCTGCTGAAAGGTCAATCTCTTCGGCCTTCTTTCTTCATCATCTAATTCTACCCTGGATGATTCTTGGTCCCTCCTCTTACTCCTTCTCCTTTCAGATTTCCCATGCCTTTTATCTGTGATCAACATGATCGTGTGAATGAGACCCTGAGATCTATGAACGCCAGGAAGGCTAGGGGCCCGGATGATTCCTCCCCGTGTCTTGAGGGAGTGTGCTTCTGAGGTTGGCGCCTGTCTCGTTCAACTCTACTCTATTTGTTTATACTATACTTTTCTTCAGCGTCTGGAAGCGCGCATGTGCTTCAACCAATCCCGAAAAAGTAGGCCTCTACCTGATCCTTTCAAAACTATCGCCTATAGCTCTCACTTGTATTCGATCTAAAATCTTTGAAACTCTTCTTAACTCTCATTTCATGGATCATCTGGAGTCTCATTCTATTCTTTCATTATGGCTTTCGACGCTCGAGGTCAACTGGTGACATACTTTCCTATCTAACTGATTTATGGTTTTCTGCTCTTAATGACTATGTGGAGTCTTGCGTGGTGGCGCTTGACATATTCAAAGCTTTTGACCAGGTTTGGCACGCGTCACTGCTCTCTAAGCTACCTTCCTTTGGGTTTCCTCCTTCTCTTTGCTTACTTTTGTTAGTTTTCTTCGATCCTCCATATCAGCACTCGTTAATGGAGCGTCCTCTTCCTCCTTTCATGTTAATTGTGGTATGCCTCAAGGTTCTGTTCTACCTCCAACTTTATTCCTACTTTTCATCAACGATCTCCTCAGATGTACTTCTAACTTTGTTTACTCCTATACCGATGACTTAACTCTCCATTCTTCTACTCATTTCAAATCTGCTCACTCTTTTGCATCTAGAGTTGCCTTTCGTTTTTAGGTTTCAGATTCTCTTCTTGCCGATCTGGATGGGATTTCCCGGTGTGGTCACCGCAACCTTGTAAAATTCAACTTTTTAAAAACTCCACTTCTTTACATTTCTCTCTCAAAAACACCTACCTACTTTCCTATTTCCTTTGACGTCTCTAACGTCTCACCTGTTAATAACAAACATTTTTGGTCTCAATATAAACAGCAAATTGTCTTGGAAATCTCATATTACAATGGTTGCTTAGGTGGCCTCAAAGAAGCTGGTAGTTCTGTTCAGGTTGCGGGAAATTTTTTCTCTGAACAGTTACTCCAGTTATTTAGGGACCTTTTTCGCCCTTGTACGGAGTACTGTTCTCACATTTGTGGAAGGCTCTGGCGCCACCATTCTATTGGGTTAGGTTGAGTCTAAAGCTAAGACACTAATAAACTGTCCCCTTCTTTCAAACTCCCTCGACCCTCTATCTCTGCGACGTGACATTGGAGCACTATCTCTTTTCTATATAGGTACTACAGCGGCTGATGCTCGGAGGAGTTGACCTCTCGCATTTCGCCACCCTTGCGTCTCCCTCGTATCACAAGGGTGCCTTGCTTTCGCATGAATATTGCGTAAGTATTGCAAACCACAGACTTGTTCGTTGTGGGGCCACTTTTTTTCCAGCTATTTCTGTTCTGTGGAACTCCTTGCCTTGTTTTTTTAACTGTATTTAATATTCCCCCTTTTAAAGCACACATCTGTGCTCATCTGAGAGATTTGCTCTAAGCTTGGGCTTGGGTGGTTTTTTTTATATTTTATATTCAGCCTCCTCCTTGAAAAGGGCCCAGCCCGTGAGTGATTGTAAAAAAAAGTACAAAATTTAATACTCTCATTTGGAACCTCTCTTTAATTTTCTAAAACTTCTCTTGAGCCATGGTTGAATAATGGAAATGAGTCACAATTGTGCGATATTTGATAATGGTGTAGTTTATTTCCTTTTTGTGAGTATATTTCACTTTTAATTGTTAATTGTATTTTATGCACTGTACAATCCAAATTATTTAGCGCAGAAGGTTTTTTCTTGTTTGCTCCAGAATCGTACATTACACAATGAATGCTTGCTCTTTCAATGTCTCATTTTCCAACATTTCGTCAAATTTTCTTGAAATGTATTCTCCTGTGTGCCGATTTTCTAAAGCAGTTGTTTTCAAACTGAGGTGCGTCACGAAATACCAGGGGGTGCGCGTTAAGAGTGAAGAAAATCCTTAAATTTTATTATTTAGTAATTTTGGTATTTTCTGCTTATGCTCGTTATGTGGATTGTCCCTATTTAGCATTCAGCAGTAATCGGCTATCATGCTGACATTCCATCTTCCCCAATATCGTCTTTTCATTTACTTTATATCTTGGTGAAATTGTTCACCCTGTTTTTCAGTCACAGATCCTAGATTGTCTGGGAAGTAATCCAGATGCAAGTGTAAAAAATGAACTTTAAAGCTCATGTTGCAACCCAAGTCTTTAAACGTTCTTAACAAATTTTCAACAATATTTTTCTTTAATTTGGATCTTTTTTGTTTCCAAGAGTTTTTCAAAACGTCTTTGAATACTCTCCAAGCTTTTTTTCCTGTTTCTCTCATCTTTGTTTCAAAAACGTTATCTTTCATAAGTTTTCTAATGTCTGGACCGTTAAAAACTCCTTCCTTTAGCTTGCCTTCTGACAAATTAGGAAACTTGGTGCAAAGATATTTAATACACTCTCCAGCTTTTGGTAGTGCCTTTACATACTGTTTCATCAATCCTAATTTTATGTGAAGTGGGAGAGGTAAAACGTTTTTTTGGATCTACCAAACTCTCTCATTGTACATTTTTTATCCCAGGCTGTTGGGATTTTCTGAGCGGCCGTTCTTTTTTAAAATAATGCTGATTCCTATCATGGCTATCCCGTGACGTTGGGGAAGTTTTTCAAAAGTAAAATACCTTTAAATCGCTACAAATGGTCCAACCATGGCCTTTGTATTTAAGTGTTGTTAGGATCATCTCTAAATTTTCATAACACTCTTTCAAATGAACAGAAAGTCCCACAGGTAGGGAAGCATACCTACTTCCGTTATAAAGAAGTACAGCTTTAAGACTTTTTTTCGATGAGTCGGTAAAGAGTCGCCAGTCGTTTGTATTGTATTCATAGTCAATACTGAAACAATTCACGAGTCCAGTAACTTCAGAACAGTACAATAGATCCTCTCTTTATGAGAAAAAACAGCTCAAATTCTTCCTCTTTATCTATAAACCATGAAAACGAAGTCCCTTTGGTTAGCAGATGATTTCCTTCAACCGCGAGCCTAAAAGTTCTGCTGAATCTTTAGAGAGGCCCAACTCTCTCACCAAATCATTCAATTCGTACTGTGTGAAAGCTGCGATTCTTCACAACCGAAATTATAGAATTCATTTTGGTCCCTATTATTATCAAGACGATAATGCCTATAAATACCTAGGAATAAAAGAATCCGACGAAATAGAAACAAAAAAAAGATGAAATAAAATTTAACAAAAGAATATATACAAAGAATAAAAAGTATTTTAGAATCTGATACATCCCACTTCTTTCTCTCCTGTTTAAAAAATTCTCAACGTAGAACAATGTGAAACATAACATCCCTGGAGGATCTCTGGAGGAGACCGGTTACGTCGGCGGGTTGCCTGGGAGCGGTGTGGCCTCTTCCATGATGGGGTGGTCAGGGGTGAGAAGGTAAGGTATATATATATATATATATATATATATATATATATATATATAATATATATATAATATATATATATATATTATATATATTATATTATATATATATATTATTTGTATCAGTATATAATATATATATATATTATATAATATATATATATATATAATATATATAATATATAATATATATAATATATATATATATAGTATATATATATATTATAGATATAATATATATATATATATACTTATATATATATATATATATATAATATATATTTTGTATACATATTTCGTTTATAACTATATATATATATATATATATAAGTATATATATATATATAATATATATATATATATATATATATATTTATATATATATATATATATATATATAATAATATATAATATAATATAATATATATTAGTATATATAATATATATATATATATATATATATATATATATATATAATATATAAATAAATATATCATAAATAATATATATATATATAGTTAATATATATATAATATATATATATATATATATATATATATATATATATATAATATATATATATATATTATATATATATATACTTACTTTCACCCCTGTCCACCCCATCATGGGAGAGGCCACACCGCTCCCCAGGCACCCCACCGACATAACCGGTCTCCTCCAGAGATCCTCCAGGGAATGTTTATGTTTCACATTGTTCTACGTTGAAAGAATTTTTAAACCGGAAGAAAGAAGTGGGATTATCTCGGAACCTGGTTACAGTTTTGACAGATGCTGGTGATGGTTTGGTTAAG
>JABUQX010006128.1:37500-47500 GCA_015478945.1 Trachelipus rathkii
AATTACGTAGACAAATATAAATTGACTAAAATTATTAATTTACCTAATTGTGACTTAATGACTTGACTGTAATTGCTGAGATCTTGCGATTTTTTTTATATCAGGTTCAATATTAGTCAATCGAATTCGCAAGTCTCCTCTTTCACTAATTACCAGTTTATTTTGCTGTTTAGCAAGAATTTGCAACACTGTACTGGATTCTTTCTCCACTAAGTATGAAGAAGCAAAAGCAAGTAATAGTAATTTCATTTCCAGCCAAAGTTTGCTTTGCCTTTTGGGCCAAAATACTTCATAATCAAGCTGCTTAAAATGTATCTTAGCTTCGAGATCTTTTTGTAAGTCAATGATTTCTTTCATATAAATTTGTGTGAGCAGAAGAGGCATTAGAAAAGAAATGGATTTATGGCAAAATCAGGTACTTCAAGATCACAAAGATCTTTAAATCTGGTCATATAGTCTTCTATCATATTCTGCGGGTGAGAACAATATAATTCAAAATCTGTATCTAAAATCAAATCACAATCATTGTTTTCTTTAATTTGTAGGCTTGTTAACTGCAGGAATTTTTTCTTTGCAACTCTTTCTTTATAGAATGAAAATATGCTGATAAAAGAATTTATAATTCCCTTCGACTTTATAAAATTTATGTAACTTCCCTGCCATTTGATATTAATCTCACTTAGTGTGGTGAAAATATCTGAAAGATAAGCAATGTCAACCCTTTTGTTTCTTAGATTATCATAAAATTTCTCATCACAGGAATTAAGAAATTCTAAAAGAATACCGTACAAACTAGTGAAACGCTTCAAACAGTTTCCATTTTTGAGAGCCATCTTACCTCGGTATATAGCAATAGGCCCTCAAAATTCTCTCCATTTTTATAGCATAGCTTCCGAAAGATACGGTCATTTAATAAATGAGCTTTGATTTTATTCACTGATTTAATCACAGTTTTCAGCGTATCATGAAGCCGACCACTAAGATGTTTTACAGTTAAGTATTCTCGATGAATAATACAGTGAAATATAAATATATGTGGAAATGCTTCTTTTAAATGAAATCCACAAATGACCTACCATAGCTGGCGCTTCATCCGTTGCACATACAATAATTTTTGTGCTAGGAATATTCTTGGTATTAAATTTTTTTTGAACAACTTTAAAAATTGCTAAATCTTTTGTGTCAAGAATCATCTGATCCGCAAAGGGAAATTCTTCAACAATTTCATTAGTAAAATTTACATAGTGGAAGCAAGCCATTAGCAAAGATTTATTATCACGAAAAGTTGTCTCCAAGTTGCAGAAACAATTCTTTATTTTTTAAAGCCTCACAATAGCTTGTTTTCAATACTTTTACCTGGGCAAACCATGGCATCCAAAGCTTCATTTATTGCTGGCAATAGAAGAGTTTTGCCAATGGTATGTGGCTTTCCACCTTCTGCAAATTAATTTTGGAAATTTATAAAATAAAACAAGCTCCAAGCTTCTCTGATTGTTGAATTTCTGTGGTGAAAAACTTTTTGAAACTAGAACAAATTTTAAAATTATTTTTCATTTGACGAAAGTATCCCATATCTTTTCCTGCTTTGTCAGGATGCATTTTTCTTAAATGTTCAACCATTCTTGAAGGTTTCATTGCTTAATTTGAGAACGTTTTTTTCACACATTAAGCCCAATGGCAATTGCTCATTATTAATGGATGGAATGAATCCATATTTAAGGTTCTCAATCGAGTACTGACGACACTCTTTTTCCACTCATCATAAAAATTTGAAGGCCTATCCAATTATATAATTTTAGAAAATTATGTCACTAAACAAAAATCACTATATATCATGATTTACGAAGTAGATAAGCAAGACTGAAATTCAGGGGTTACGGGAAGGGTTACCGAAATGGTTATGTTTGTAACATGTAAAGTTTTGCTCATATTTTTCAAAATATTACACTTTCACAACTCAAAGATTTTTTGTTACATTATCAAAAATGAGTTAATTTTTTAATTTGTATGATCATCTTATTCATAGATGATCCATCTTTTAGCATTAGAAATAACTGAATAAAAATTAAATAAATTGGCAAACGGCAACTATTTTATATTATGCCAGCTTGCGCATTTCATACAGTTTTAATTTGTTTTCGAACGTTCTTCTTACCCTGATGCCAGAACCATAGTAGATATAAATTTTTTCTATAGCTGGAAGGTTTTTATCGATATCACTGATGTGAATTATTTTAAACGTAATCCCTTTCAACATGTATTGTCTTCAATGTTTATCTTTCACTTTATTTAAGTAAATATTAACTATCATGTAGAATAGAATTGCTATTGAAGTTAATAATTTAAATTTATTATGTTAAATCACCGCCCCCCTCAGCGCCCCCTAGAGCTTACTGCTCCTTTAATCAAGCGCAACGTTTCCCAGGTGGGAGCTATCGCCCAGTCTAAGAACCTATGATTTAGATTATCCTAGAAAGTTACATTCTCCTCACCATCACCATATATATATACATACATATATATATATATATATATATATATATAATATATAATATTATATATATATATATATCTACTCTATATTTTATATAATACTATATAAATATATATTAAATAATATGATATAAAAATATATATATATATATATTTATATAAATATATATATATATATATATATATATATATATATATATAATATATATATATATAATATTATATAATATACATGTATAATTATAATATATATATAATATATATATATCATATATAGTATATTACTCTATTTTTTATCTATATGCATAATAGAATCTTATAGTTACAGTATATTTATGAGATATCTT
The DNA here is from genome assembly GCA_015478945.1 of Trachelipus rathkii. Lineage (NCBI taxonomy): Eukaryota > Metazoa > Arthropoda > Malacostraca > Isopoda > Trachelipodidae > Trachelipus > Trachelipus rathkii. Next base: position 40,341 of record JABUQX010006128.1, read on the forward strand.
ATATAACAATATATATATATATATAATAAGTATATATATTGATATATCTCTATATCATATATATAGATATACTATCTTATATATAATATATATATATATATATATATATATATATATATATATATATATATATATATATATATATATATACAGGAAACGAAACTTACAGAAGGAAAAGACAAGAAGTAGCTACTCTGGAAGGATCTGTTAATTCAGTATCATTGATCGATAGCATGTCTCGCATTCTTTTCCCTCTCTCTTACGCCGTAATAAATCTGTGGTATTGGTACGCTTTCTTTTATTTGAATGATTGGAGAATACACGTGAAAGAAATGGGTTTGTTCCTCAAAGAGGAGAGTCAGACTTCTCACAAGTAAAAATTGAGATCACTCTCATAGATCCCAGCCCAACAACATTTCGGGGCTTCAAATGGTAAACCTGTTTCTTTGTACATTTGACCTACTGATTTTAAAAATAGCATCCGTTTTCCCATATCAGCTCTAGTTTTTGAGATACAGAACATACATCATATGCCAATCTACACTTTATTGATCCATAAAACTGAAGCATTTTTTAATGTAGTGTTTGAATTAATATTTTTATCATGAAGGAAACATGTTTTGAAATTAAAAAAAGGTGTAATACAATGAAATCATTTTACTTCATGTTAAATGTATAAGATTAGGAAACACTTTTCATTTATTCGAAAAAACATGAAGCTCCGTTTGTAAGGCTTGCAAGAGTGGGCTCTGCCGGGACAATCCCGTAATAGATTCCAACAATAGTCAGCCATTATGCATGCGTCTCATTTTCCTTAGTATCTGGCTTCCATTATTTTTATTTTTTGGTGAAATCTTTCACCTTGCTTTTCGCTTAGGTCACCAAGGTTCTCTGGAAAGTGATTTAAGTGGCTGTGCAGATAGTGGGCTTTAAGACTCATGCTACAGCGTAGCCTGTTGAAATTAATCAGCATATCATTTACTAATTGAGTGTGCTTGTCTGTCTTCTTGTTCCCAAGAAAGTTTTTCACAACAAGAACAAATGAAGACCAGGAACATGATCAAATTTCATTCATTGATTCTATGAAATGTGGGTCATTTATAAGTTGTCTGATCTGTGGGCCATAAATTTCTGCCTTCAGTTTTTCCATGGTAAGTCCAGGTAACTTGCGAGCTATGTATTCTGTGCACAAACCCTCTTTCTTTAAATATTTTAAAAATTGTTTCATCAGGCCTAACTTTATATGCAGTGATGGCATTTTGATTTTACCTCGTGGAACCAAAGGTTCATTCATTACATTCTATCCTTCAACCACCATATATTCCCTCGGACGCTAATCTCTTCTTGCCCAATGTTTATGCTTTGCTCTATTATCCCAAAGGCATAAAAAGAGAGGATATTTTGTGTAGCCGGTTTTTTGACCAATAAGAAAATTAACTCTTCAAATCTACACATATCACCCATCGATGATCTTGATATTTTATCTTTTCCAAGACCAAAGAGTTGGTCTGGTATTTTTCTTTCATCCTGGTGGAGTGACTAATTTTAATAGAACCATATTGTTGCTATTATGTAAAATAACACATTTTTAACTGTCAATGAAAAGAGGCCACTTACTTGTGTTATATTCTGAAAAATAAATTTGTTCCTTAGAAGGTTTCCGATGTCATTTCAGAATACTAAGTTGTTGTCTTCGGCTAAGATGGCACCAAATCCTTTTCTGTACTTCAATAAAATAAAATTTTCTCTCCAAGCTGAGTCATATTCTTTTCTTTTAGTCTGGAGGCAAGCAATTCAGACGATTCCTGTGAAAGATTCAAGTCGTTGATCAGATCTCTCAATCATTCTGGATAAAACGTTCACTATATGAGGTTGTTTGGAAATCACTGTTATTGTCTACACTTTCTTTACTTTGTGAGATATCAGACATGCAAGACTTATCTTCTGAGAGCTGTGGCAGTTCATGAAAAGCTAGAACGGGTACAAGATCAGAGTGTGGAACAGGTTTCCTAGCTGAAGGCAGATTAGGGTAATTCTACTTATCAAGATTATTTCGATTGAAGCCTATGATATTAACAATACAAAAATAACAGTTACCGAAGTGGTTTCTTGGTTCTCTTCAAACAATTGGTACACCAAATTTCAGGCACCTTCTCTTTCCGTTAATTCCCTGGCGCAAATGATCCGTACATATTTTGCGTACAATATATGAGAAGTCCATGGATGATCTTGATCTCAAAGCTTGACACCAAAAGAACCTGCATATGCTCTTTTTGCAAACAGAAATAGGTTTTCTACATCCTTCCCAGATATATAGCAAAAAATGTATTGATGATTCACGCAGTTTCGTCTTCAAGTAGTCATAACCTCTGCGCTTTTAGATCTGCAAAAATGAAATGATATGAGAGGGAATATATACACAAATCCTATACAACCATAAATATTGTACAGTTAAGTGACTTAGCTTTCACTTTTTAGATGTAAAAGTGCCAGTACTGTATATGCAAGCACTGTCACTATATCTGCTTTTTCACAAAAGCACAGACCATGTAACAGAAGAATAATTTGGAAATCATGTTAGAATTTAAATCAATGCGCAACTCTTTTACACAGATCAAGTTGGGAAACCTAAAAATAACAAAAACGTAAATTAAATTGTGAATAAAAGGTGAAAACAGTGATTTTTTTATTTACTTAATTAAATCCCATTCAAATAATTAAACTTGCTACGCTCCGAATCCGCAATAGAAATCAAATGGCGGATTCGAATTTCATAAAGAAAGGAGCAAATGAGAAAATAAATGAGAATACATTGAGATGGTTTGGTCATGTGGAAACGATGGATGATAGTCGTTTAATTTAGCGGATGTATAATGGTGAATATGCTAGGAATCGACAGGCTGGGAGACCGAAGAAAAAGTGGATTGAGAAAGGAAATGAATGCCTGAAGGAGAGCAATGTGAGTTTTTCAGGGGCGAGAAGAAAGGTGCATAAGAGGAGTGCATGGCGGGGTTTTGTGAAGGGGTGTGGTTGTGGGCCTTGCTCAGGGGATGAACCCTACATTAACGAGATGCCAGAGTGACGGCATGTCGCAGTCCCGTGAAACCCTAGGGTGGATTTTTCTGACTGCGGCTAGTTCTCACTTAAGGATATAAAGGGGATGGTAAGGTTGGGCTTTCTTTTCGACTTACGTCATATTCTTCTCCTACTTTTCTGTTTCGGTGTATGCTACACACAGTCTGGGGATAGGAAGATGATTATACTACTATATATATAGTAATATGATATCATAAAAATTTAGATATATCATTATTGAATATATTATATATAATAGATAGTATACTATATATATATATATAGTAAATATACTATATATATATATATAATATATAATAGTTCTTAGTTAAAATCAGTTTAATGTCTCTGGCATATACTACTCATAATATATAGTATATAATTATAACGTAAGCTAAGTTAATACATATTATAATATATAATATATATATAATATATAATTATATATATAGTATAATATATATATATATAATATAATATATATATATATATATATATATATTTATAGTTTTAAGTAAATCAGTTTAATGTCTCGGATATATATATATATATATATTAATATATATATACTATAAATATAATATAATATTATATTATATAGTATATCTATATAATATATATATATATACTATTATACAAGTATATATATTATATATATATATAATTATTGTATATATATATATATATATACTATATATATATATATTATATATATATATACTATATAATATTATATATACTACTATTATATTACAATATATATATATATATATATAATATTAATATATATATATATATATATATATATATATATATATATATATAAAATATATAATATATATATGTAAAGTAGAACCAGAAATTTACATAATTTATATATTATTTATATATATTATATATTATATTATATATATATATAATATATATATATATTATATATATATATATATATATATATACTAATATATATATATACACTATTATACTATATACTATTTATAATATATATATATATACTATATATATATATATATATATATATATATATTATATATATATATATATATATAATAATATAATATATATATATATATATATATATATATATATATACTATATATATATATATATAATATATATATATATATATATATATATATATATATATATATATATATATAATATGCAAAGTAGTGTTCCTCAACTTAAATAAATAATGTTGCTTGAAGGCGATTTATATTCAATACCTGATCCAATTATTTTTTTTTTGTGTTTATTATTTCTTAATTAATTATTATTAGTATACATAGGTTTACATGAACAAGTTTGCATTCAAATAGCAGAAATATTATTGGCCGATTTTCTCGAGAGTTTATTATATAAATGAAAAATAAAACATTTACCATTTGCTTGTTCTTTATCTTTTTAATGGTTCCTTTATTTAAAGGTAAAATTTATACATGAAAATCGTTTATTTATTCAATTAGAAACTTAAAATTAAGTTATTTTTTAAAAGGAAAATGGAAAAGGATATAAATACGTTTTTTTTTGTTTTGTTTTTTGATAAAGCAGAAAACAATTCATTAAAATATTTGAGATTATAAAAACAATTAAAAAGCACACTATAGAAATTAAAGTATATGCTTTTAAAAATAAATCTAAGAAAGTACTATAATAATAATAATAATAATAATAATAATAATAATAATAATAATAATAATAATAATAATAATAATAATAATAATAATAATAATAATAATAATAATAATAATAATCATAATAGTAATAATAATAATAATAATAATAATAATAATAATAATAATAATAATAATAATAATAATAATAATAATAATAATAATAATAATAATAATTATAATAATAGGTAACTTTTAATTTTTATCTGTTCAACTAAAAAAGACAACTGTTTCTTCAACTGAAAATCAAATTTCCAATTTCCTATTTAAAGTTTGACATGTCCCAATCAACAGCATTTGAAAGTGAACAAGTCAATGGTAGTTATAAAAATAGATAAAGGGAGCTTGTTCCATATTTTACCAGTAGAGTACATGTAAGATTGAGCATAGTGTTTAAGTCTAGGGTCAAAGAGTTGGGCAGAGGAAGGAAGAGACCGAGTAGAAGGACATGTTCAACAGATCCTTCTATAAATGGAGGAGGTATGTAAGTGGAGAGTTCAGAAGAGCAGTATCCATTGTGTGTGTGTGTGTGTGTGTGTGTGTGTGTGAGAGAGAGGAGAGAGAAAAGAGGAGAGAGAGAGAGAGAGAGGGAGGGAGAGAGAGGAGAGAGAGAGAGAGGCGGAGAGAGAGAGAGAGAGACGAGAGAGAGATAGAGAGAGAGAGAGAGAGAGAGAGAGAGTTCAGAAAAGCAGTGTCCGTTGTAATAACAATAGTATAAAAAGAGTGATGCATCAGTTCAACGGGTCTGAATAGAGAGAAGCCAGAAAGAAGGAAAGAGAGTGGAGCAGGGCACGGACGCTGTTGAATGCAAGCGGGGCATGCAGTGGACACGAAAAGCCTTAGACTCCCCTTTTACAGAAGAGCTGAGTGGGAGGAATTACCCCAGATGTGTGAAGCATACTCCATGTAGGTGCAAACCATACCTATATAAAAAGCAAGCAACTATGGTAGAGGCAAAAAAAATTTAAAGGTTCTCCTCAGAACACCCCATATTTTTAGAAGTTTGTTATAATGGAGAAGTAATGTGATCCTAAGAAGAAAAATCACAAGAAAAGAAACACTAAGAATATTAAGGGCAGACAAAGGTTTGAGTTGTCTGTTTTCGAAGATGCTATATTTGTGCAGAAAATCTTGTCAAATAGAATAGAAAGATGTAGGAAATGAGTATTTGAGTCATTGAAAACAACCGTGTTATCCATGCCCCAATTAGAAATTCGTTAAAGATCATAGATTAGTTGCTCCAAGGCATCCCTTCTAGCGTGAGCTAATCGTTGTTGGCTGGGAGGTCTTTCAAAGTGAAAGATGTAATAATTGGGTGGAGACGTTGAAATAGGAGTGGATAGGTGATGACGTAATAAAGAAATCATTAATGAAAAAAAGAGTTGGAAATAGGACAGAACCCTGTGGAACACCACTATTTATAGATTTAAAGTACGAATGGTGTCCGTCTACAGCAGCTACTATAGAAAGTCCGGAAAGGAAATCGGAGGTTACAGAGAGATGGATTGATACCGAAAGAGGGAAGCTTAGAATTCAAAGCTTTGTCACAGACTCTGTCAAGGGCTTTCGATATGATATTTCTAGCACCGCAGTAAAAGATTCTCCAAAATGCCTAATAGCAGAAGACCAAGAGTCAGAGAAAAGAGAAAAAAGGTCACAAGTAAAGTGCTCCTTAGGAAAGTCAAATTGGCGAACAGGGATCAGATTAGAATAACGGAGATGTTTCCAATTCTTCCTGTATATAGATTCGAAAAAGAACAGAGGTTAAAGAGATAACACGATAGTTTGAGGGTTGAGAGGGGTCTCCTTTTTTCGGGTCTGGAGGAATGAGTTCACATTTCCAGCAGGAAGGGAAGTTCGAAGGGAAAAAACAGACGAAATGGCTTAAAAGAAACTTTGAAAGCTTATTTGTTCTTCAAGTGAACCACATTTGTTGAGTAAAGGAGATCTGAATGATCTTGTTCATGATATACACTTGTCAAAAAAGGAAACTGATCTCCTTGGTTCAAGGTCAAAGGGATGGAATCTTCTTCAAAAAGAGACTAAATTTTTTTTTTATCGTGACAAGCATTGTGGTTTTGAAAAGTTTTTATCACTTGAGAACGGCATAGTAGTGGTATATATTCTGTTACGGAGGAATTTTGCCACCCATATAACAGCCATAAGTGAAGCTTGTTTATTGACCCTTCAAATTAGGTTTGAAAGCAGTTTCATTTCACAATGGTAATGTGTTTCCCTCTGTTCCTCTGGCAATGCACCTTACATGAAGGAAACAAATGAGAGTATGAAGCTTCTGTTGCAAATAATTAAGTATGAGGATCATAAGTCTAATATATGTGATGACCTAAAGATCGTGCCACTTTTACTTGGAATGCAGCTGGGTTATAAAAA
>JABUQX010006128.1:52500-67500 GCA_015478945.1 Trachelipus rathkii
ACTAGGTATATCGGCTATATAGCTTATGCTCAGCTCGCTATTATACACAGTATAGGTATAGTAGGATATATTAATATATACGTATAGTATATATATATTAGTTATGAAAGTAGATTTTCTAGCTTTTTTGGAACTTCACTAGCAATTTTTGAACATTCCTATAACTGTATTCTTTTCACATATTAAGAAGTGTTAAAATTTTCCTGCAATATGATTTTTAAGTTTAACCGCTTATTATTTTTTAGTTTTCAATTTTGGAACCAGAAATTTTGTAGACTTCAAACAAACGTTTGATAACCTATACTCTATTATATGATATAGTAGGTTAGTATAGTATATACTATAGATTATAGTATCAGGTAAGATTATATGGACTAATATATATATATATATATATTATAATATTATAGTATATATATGATAGGTCAGTAGTGAGTAGTATAATAGTAATATATAGTGATATATATTATTTAGTATCTTTATATATATATAGATCTATATATACTATGTATATATATATACTATTAGTATATATAGGATATTGAAAACAAACATTTTTTTCTTTAAAGAAACTTTAATTTTAAAATAAAGGACTTTACGTTATAAATAAATTTAAACATTTCATTATTTTTTTTCACCTAAGTAAATCATCAGTTGAAATTTCTAGTTTTTTTTTAAACCTAATCCAATGAACAAATTTAAAAGAAGATTGTAAATACTTAGCGCTAGAAATTTTATTGACTCTGAAAAACGCGCATGCCATCAGGCAAATTGCCAGCAGTTGAAACCATGATGACTTCATATAGATCATTATGATCATAATTTAGTACGATATTCGTATATAGCTATATAGTATACTAGTATATTATATAATATATATATGCTAGTTATCGTACTATATATATATTATAAATGAATATCTATAGTAGATAGTTAGGTATATGTATATAGGATACTTGACGTATACGAGGTATAGTAGGTATACGGTAAGTATATATCAGGTATAATATATTATAATATTATATATAGTTATATAGCTTAGTATATAGTATAATATATAGTATGATATATATATGTAGTATAGCGTAGTAATATACTATATATCTATGACTATAGTGAGGTATAGTATATGTACGAGTATACCGTACTATTGATAGTATATCATATAATAGTAGGTTGATATATATAGTAGTATATATAATATTTATAGTGAGTATTAGGTGTATCTAGTCGATGATATATAGTTATATAAGTTACATTATATATATATATATTATATATATTAGTATTACTTCGATTATTAGCACTATATATATATATTAGTATTATATTATATATTATATAACTATATATATATAAATATATGTAGTATAGTATATATATATATATAGTATAGATATATTATATAGTAGTAGTATAATATTACTGTATTAGGTAGTATTATATATATATTATATAAGTAGGTAATAGGCAGTTTGACAAATACAGCAGCGAATTTCTGCACAAAAAGGAATCGAGGTATGCGTGTCGTGAAAGCTTTGGAATAGAATTCATCTATTGATGTAGTCTTAAAGCTCGATAACCAGGACGAGTTTTCCAATGTCGCTAGATGTATAGCTCAGGGGGTAGGCTAACTCAGCCGAACTAGTGTCGAACGCAAAATGATGTCGTTTTACGTAGGGCGCCCCTGTGGTTATGCGCAGCTTTCCGGAGCGGGTGAGGTATTATAGTCCTAATGAGAGTTTGAGAAGGTTGCCGCTAGGTTGTGCGAAGCGCGTGCGCTACACAGCATATAGATTATTATCTAATTATTATTATTAATTATTACTTATTAGTTTTATTATTATATCTTTATTATTTAATTATTATTATTATTATTAGATTATTATTATTGACCACGTAACTTGTATTATTATTATTATTGTCTGTTATTACTAGAGTTCGTTCATTTTGTATTGTTTGTTTGAGTAGTATAGTCGTCTTTCCCTGAAGGAAGTGACGAGTATCACTGAGTGCGGAGAAACAGATTTCGCTGTTAAGGAAATGTTTTTTACGGCATCTCCGACTCCTGCTCGCTGCTCCGGCTCTACTCTGCTGGTGGCTCTCGTTCTTGACTCCCGGCTCCGACTCCACGAGCTCAGGCTCGCGATTCGGTCCCGCGCTGATGCACTGTGTTCAGTTATTCGCCCGCGCTGCGCCAACGTTCAGTCGATCGGTTCCTCCAGGTCCTGGTGCGCGTATGAGTTGAGTATAGTCGAAAGGTGTCTCTGAGGAGGGAAATGAGTTTTATGAATCTGAAAAATCGATCTCCGTGACAGGAATTGCAATTTGTTAGCCATGGCGTCGGCTTCCGGCTCCGGGCTCAGCTCTATGGGCTGCCGAATATAGTATTCTACGACAATGGTTAGAGTCTATCGTATATCACTGGCCTATAAAATTTTTCCAGGGGTGTTAGAATAGTGCAACGTAAACCTCGTCGTTATGTATGAAGGTGATTGTACAGTTTGTCCCGTGGGTCCCGCATAAGGGGGACCCACCACACCCCTTAGAAAAAACAATAGTGTTCGATAGCAAGACTGGAAGATATTGGTGAGAGGATTCAGAAGTGTAATTTCTAGAAAGAGTTGAATATTTGTGGAAAGTCTTGAGGAGTTTGCTCGGCGCCGTGCTGGGAGCCGTTGCGATGCCAGAGTTAAATAATGACATTCGTATAACAAGCAATTTTGGTGTCCTTATATAGGGTTATCGAGACCCGTTCAGAGTCGAATTTGAGGGTAACATAGGTCCCGTATAGGGGTGTGTCTAGGAACCCCCATTGAGGGGGTCCTGAAACTGAAAAAAGCACAGAGTGCAAAAACAGAGGTCGAAGGAGGATATGAAGAAGGATGAAGGAAGAATAAGGAGGGAAAGAATCGGAGGAAGGAAGTCTGACTCAGAGGCGAAGTAGGAGTGCTGACAGCTGCAGCCGGTGGCTGGCTCGGTGTGGTTTGCAGTATTAAATATTTTTGGTAATGATTAACCAATATTGCGTGTCTTTAATAGTATATTCAGGTTGGGTCTATAAGATTTTCCGAGAAACTCAAGGTGGGTGCTTTCAGAACAGTCAAGAAAAAATAAAAATAAAAAATAATAATTAAATAATAAATAAATAAAATAAAATAATTTTTAAATTTTTTTTTTGTTTATAACTTTACAAATTTACGTTTTTTACAAACCCTAAAGCAGTAATTTACATAAATCAGTAAATCAAAGCTATCTACTCTCCTCCTCAGCCCCTTCTGTGACTCCCTATTGATTGATTTCTCTAATTACTATTGGATCTAATTGATCTATTGTCTATTGATTACTATTGATCTATTTTATAAACATGAAAAGTATAATTTTTTTAGTAAAGATTGTCATGTTATTACCTTAGACAGACATCCTCTATGGGAGCGTCAAACAGTAAAATCAGTAAATCACAAGTAAACTGCAGCGTAAATCAATGCAACCCCCCTCAGATTTCAGCATGCTTCTGTGATCTAGTTCGATCTAGTTGACTCTAATTGATTCAAGTCCTATTTTAGTAAATTGTCATGTTTTTACATACCCTAGGAAGCGTAAATAAGTAAAGTCAGTAAATCAAACCGTGCCTCCCCACTTGCTTTGCGGTTGATGCTCATTGAATCTATTGAGCGTTCAAGTTCAAATTTTTTTAGCTAAGAGAGTTTGCTATCATGATGGTTTTTTATATACCTGCTAGGACTCAGTAACGTCATAAATCAGTAAATCAAACACGCAACGCAAGCCCACTCCTCTCCGCCGAGGCTGTACCGGATTTTGTTTGCATATTCTTGAATTGAAGTCGGCTATTGATGGATTTGACGGCGAGGTCTCTGGGCTGGAGGAGCTAATTGACTCGTGAGATCATATTTTTTATCTAAAATTTGTCTACGTTTTAACAATACCGTAAATGTCGAGTATAAGGTTCGATCAGTAGGATGCAGTAAAGTCGAAGGTACGCACGCAATCCGCGCCACCCTCCTGTCCATCCCTTGATATGCATTGATTACTATTGGATCTAGTCCGTGGTCGAGTTTCAAATCACACATTGTGGCGTAGTACGGATTCATTGGATCATCTTCACGCCGATTTTGTGATGTGTGGACAAAGATCAAGATTCTTTGTGACAAGAGTGACTTTGTGGGTGGTCGGACACCTTAACTACTATTCTGTTGCAAATGCGCAAAGTGGATTGGGCATTCTAACGCCTGATACTGGTGTTAATTTTTCAAACATTACAGTCTAGGTAATATTTTAACATAGGTACGTAACTTACGAATAAACAGCTTCCATTAGACGCGCAGAGTATCTAAAGCAAACACGACCCCGCCTCTGGTTCGCGAGGAGAAGACCGCGTCAACTGGGATGTGCCGCTCCTTCGAAACGGGTGTGAAAGATCTTGAAGAGGGGATACCCATGCCTTGAAGGAGTAGCGGTGTCGATCGCGGGTTGATGTATTATGCGGAGCAGCATTACTCGGTGCCTGCCGATAGGAGGGGTAAAGGCGCTGCAGTTAAGCCCAAAGGGCTGAGGCCCAAAGACTCCGCTTGTTTATAGTTTTCTAATTTAACTATGATGTTTAGCTGCTGTTAAAGTAATGCAGTAAAGACTATTACAAATGTACGCGCTATTTACAGAATTACAATTGACTTTTTGGAAACAACCTCCGAACTTTTGGACCAAGGCTCCGGAATTTTTTGGACCGGCAACTCCGAAGCTTTTCGGAAACAACTCAGAACTTCTGGTCTTACCTCAGAACGCTGCACCTGTAATAGTTTGTGGGACGCCACGTATCTGAACTTTCCGCTTCGCCAACTCCATGAAATATGTCTTTACTCAGCTCCTAACTTTGAGGAGGCAACTCTGACCTTTTTGGAGCCAACACCCCAGGTGCATGAACTTTTGGGATCCAAAACTAGCCCTGAGTAGCTCCGACAGTTGTCGGAGCAACTCGTCGCGTAACCTTTTGTCTTTACCCACGTTTTGTTCCATTGACGTGCCGGAACTACTACTGAACTTGAGCCGCAACTTCTTCCGCAACTCCGAACTTTTTTGGACCAACTCTGAACTTTATTTACACGTAACGTCGCGGAACTTGTCCATTGGACCGCCACATGGAGTACGGTTGTTCCAACAAACTTTTGGACCAATCTGGTGATTTGTTCCGAACTTTCGTTACCTCTCTTACCGTGCCAGAAAGACGTTTTTGGACCAAATCTTGTGATGTGTTTTGTCCGGGTGGGCTCTCTGCGATGATAGTCGAGAAAGCTTTCTGGTAACCGGGGTAGACTCCCGAGACGTATGTTGGGACCAACTGATCCGGAACTTTTGGACACCATAAGGCTGACCGGGTAAGCTAACGTTATTGTGACGCAACTCGCGGACTGTTCTTCAAGATCCGAACTGTTTCTTAGGACCCAACTCCGAACTTTTAGGACCAACTCCGAACTTTTAGACCAACTCCGAACTTTCTTACCAACTCCGAACTTTTAAACCAACTCCGAACTTTCTTACCAACTCCTAACTTTCTTACCAACTTTGAACTTTCTTACCAACTCCTAACTTTCTTACCAACTCCGAACTTTCTTACCAACTCCGAACTTTCTTACCAACTCCGAACTTTTTACTCAATCTCCGACTTTCTTACCAACTCCTAACTCTTTCTACCACTTTGAAGCTTTCTACCAACTAATAACTTTCCTTACGCAACTCCGAACTTTCTTCCAACATCCAAACCGTTTCTTACCGACTCGAACTTTCTTACCAACTCGAACTTTTTAACCACTTCGAACTTTCTTACCACTCTAACGTTTCTTACCAACTTTGAACTATTCTTTACCAACTCCTAACTTTCCACTTACCAACATCCCGGAACGTTTCTTACAAGCTCGAACTTTCTACAACTCCGTAAACTTTCTACCGAACTCCGAACTTCTATCCACTCCGAAATTTCTACCAACTCCGAACTTTTGACCAACTCCGAACTTCTGGACCGCAACTCGCCGAACTTTTTGGACCAACTCGCGAACTTTTACCAACTCCGACTTTTTACCACTCCGAACTTTGGACCAACTCCGAACTTTTGGACCAACTACGAACTTTTGGACCAACTCCGAACTTTCTTACCAACTCCGAACTTTCTTACCAACTCCGAATTTTCTTACCAACTCCGAACTTTTGGACCAACCCCGAACTTTTGGACTGAAAATGTCTCGACATTGAATGGAGACATTTTCCGTCTTTGAAGGGAGACATTTCTCGCCAATGAAGGGAGACATTTCTCATCTTTGAAGGGAGACATTTAACGACATTAATATGGAGACATTTTTCCGTCTTTTTAAGGGAGACATTTCTCGACAATTAAGGGAGACATTTTCCGTCTTTGAAGGGAGACTTTCTCGACCATTGATGGAGACCATTTTTCCGTCTTTTGAAGGAGACATATCTCGCCAATGAAAGGGAGACATTTCTCATTCTTGAGGAGACATTTATACGACATTGAATGGAGACATTTTTCGTCTTTGAAGGGAGACATTTCTCGACATTGAATGGAAACATTTTTCGTCTTTGAAGGGAGACATTTCTCGCCAATGAAGGGAGACATTTCTCTTTTTTGAATAGAGACATTTTATGCAACATTTGAATGGAGGACATTTTTCGTATTTGAAGGGAGACATTCTCGAAATTGAATGGAGACATTTTCCTCTTGAAGGGAGACATTTCTCGCCAAATAAGGGAGATCATTTCTCATCTTTGAAGGGAGACATTTATCGCATTGAATGGAGCCATTTTTCGTCCTTGAACAGGAGACATTTCTCGAGCATTGATGGGACATTTTCGCGCTCTTTAAAGGAGCTCATTTTCTCGCCAATGAAGGGGAGACATTTCTCATCTTTAAAGGGAGACCATTTATCGTTACATTGATGGAGACATTTTTCCGTTCTTAAGGGAGACATTTTCCATCAATGAAGGAGACATTTTTCATGCTTTGAATAGAGACATTTATCAACATTGAATGGAGAAATTTTTCGTCTTTGAAGGGAGACATTTTCATCGACATTGAATGGGACATTTCCGTCTTTGAAGGAGCATTTCCTCCGCGCAATGAAGGAAGACATTTCTCATCTTTGAAAGGGAGACATTTATCTACATTGAATGGAGACATTTTTTCGTCTTTGAAGGGAGAATTTTTTGACATTCAAGGGAGACATTTTCCGTCTTTGAAGAGAGACATTTCTCGACATTCAAGGGGAGACATTTCCCGTCTTTGTAGGGAGACATTTATCGATACTGAATGGAGACATTTTCCGCCTTTTAATGGAGACATTTCTCCCCCTTGAATTGGAGACTTTTTTTCTCGTCTTTGATGTGGGAGACATTTCTCCGCTCAAATGAAGGGAGACATTTTCTCATCTTTAAAGGAGACATTTTATCCCGACATTATATGGAACATTTTTCGTCTTAAAGGGAGACATGTTCCTCGACATTGAATGGAGACATTTTCCGTCTTTGAAGGGAGACATTTCTCGCCAATGAAAGGAGACATTTCTCATCTTTGAAGGGAGACATTTATCGACATTGAATGGAGACATTTTTCGTCTTTGAAGGGAGACATTTATTGACATTGAATGGAGACATTTTCCGAATTTGAAGGGAGACATTTCTCGCCAATGAAGGGAGACATTTCTAATCTTTGAAGGGAGACATTTATCGACATTGAATGGAGACATTTTTCGTCTTTGAAGGGAGACATTTCTCGACATTGAATGGAGACATTTTCCGTCTTTGAAGGGAGACATTTCTCGCCAATGAAGGGAGACATTTCTCATCTTTAAAGGGAGACATTTATCGACATTGAATGGAGACATTTTTCGTCTTTGAAGGGAGACATTTCTCGAAATTGAATGGAGACATTTTCCGTCTTTGAAGGGAGACATTTCTCGCCAATGAAGGGAGACATTTCTCATCTTTGAAGGAAGACATTTATCGACATTGAATGGAGACATTTTTCGTCTTTGAAGGGAGACATTTCTCGACATTGAATGGAGACATTTTCCGTCTTTGGAGGGAGACATTTTTCGCCAATAAAGGGAGACAATTTTCATCTTTGAATAGAGACATTTATCAACATTGAATGGAGACATTTTTCGTCTTTGAAGGGAGACATTTCTCGACATTGAATGGAGACATTTTTCGTCTTTGAAGGGAGACATTTCTCGCCATTGAAGGGAGACATTTATCGACATTATATTTAGACATTTTTCGTCTTTGAAAGGAGAAATTTCTCGACATTGAATGGAGACATTTTCCGTCTTTGCCAGGGACATTAAATGGAGACATTTTTCGTCTTTGAAGGGAGACATTTCTCGCCAATAAAGGGAGACATTTCTCATCTTTAAAGGGAGACATTTATCGACATTGAATGGGGACATTTTTCGTCTTTGAAGGGAGAAATTTCTCAACATTGAATGGAGACATTTTCCGACTTTGAAGGGAGACATTTCTCGCCAATGAAGGGAGACATTTCTAATGCTTTGATAGGGAGACATTTTATCGACATTAATGGAGACATTTTTCGTCTTTGAAGGAGACATTTCTCGCGACATTGAATGGAGACATTTTCCGTCTTTGAAGGGAGACATTTCTCGCCAATGAAGGGAGACATTTCTAATCTTTGAAGGGAGACATTTATCGACATTGAATGGAGACATTTTTCGTCCTTGAAGGGATACATTTCTCGACATTGAATGGGGACACATTTCCGGTCTTTGAAGGGAGACATTTCTTCGCCAAATGAAGGGAGAACATTTCTCAATCTTTGAAGAGAGACATTTCTTGACATTGAATGGAGCCATTTTTCGTCTTTGAAGGGCAGACTATTTCTATTCTGAACATTGAAATGGAAGATATTTTCACGTCTTTGAAGGGAGGACATTTGCCTTTCTCGCCAATGAAGGGAGATATTTCTCATCTTTGAATAGAGACATTTATCAAAATTGAATGGAGACATTTTTCGTCTTTGAAGGGAGACAATTTCTCGCAAATTGAAGGAGACATTTTTTTCGTGCTTTGAAGGGAAGACATGTTCTCGCCACTTGAAGGAGAGACTTTATCGACATTATATTTTAGACTTTTTTTCGTACTTTGAAGGGGAGAACATTTCTCGACATTGAAATGAGAGAAATTTTCCGTCTTTGAAGGGAGACATTTCTCGACATTGAATGGAGAATTTTCCGTTTTTGAGGGAGACATTTCTCGCTCAATGAAAGGACGACATTTCTCATCTTATTGAAGGAGACATTTATCCGATCATGATGGAGAGACCTTTTTTCGTTCTTTGAATAGGGAAGACATTTCTCGACATTGAATGGAGACATTTTCGTTCCGTCTTTGAAGGGAGAACCATTTCTCGCCAAATGAAGGAGGACATTTCTGTCATGCTTTGAAGGGTAGACATTTATCGAACATTGAATGGAAGACATTTTTCGTCTGTGAAGGGAGACAATTTCTCGACATAGAATGGAGACATTTTCCGTCTTTGAAAAGAGACATTTCTCGCCAATGAAGGGAGACAATTATTATCTTGTGAATAGAGACAATTTATCAACATAGAGAATGGAGGAACTCAGTTTTTCGACTCTATTGAAGGGAGACATTTCTCGACATTGAATAGAGACCATTTTCCGTCTTTGAATGGAGACATTTTCTCGCCGCAATGCCAGGGAGACATTTCTCATACTTTGAAGGGAGAACATTTATCGAACCTTTCAATGGAGAACATTTTTCGTCCTTGAAAGGGAGGACGATTTTGATCTCACAGCAGTTGAAATGGAGACATAATTTTCCGTTGCTTTGAAGGGAGGCCATTTCCTGTCTCGCTGGTGACATGTGGATGGGAGGGCATTGTTATCTTCATCGTATATGAAAAGGAGACGCTAGATGTTATGCGATCGATTGGAAGGATGGAGACATTTTCCGTTGGCTATGAAGGGAGGACATTTTTTCGCATGGTCAATGAAGGAGATATTTTTTCGATCTTTGAATAGAAGACATAGTTATATGATCCATTCCATTGAATGGAGACAGAGTTTTTTGTCTCTGTTGGGATGGGAGAACAGTATGGTGTGCGCTATCGACGTTGGCAGTACAAGATTGGGAGACATTTTCCGCGGTCTTTGGAGTAGGGAGTGACAGTGTTGTGTTGTTCTCGAGTAATTGATGCAGTGGGGACAGAAGGGAGTGACAGGATTTGATCAATCTTCGTGGATAGTGTGGGAGAGCATGTTTATCGAGCATTGGGAGAATGGGTGAGAGACATTTTGTGGTTCTCGTTGAAGGGAGAAAGTTTCTGCTTCGAACATGTTCAGATGGAGCAGACATTTTTCGTCTGTTGAAAAGGGGAGACGATTTGCTGTGTCAGGCCAATGAAGGGAGACATTTCTCACACTCCTGTTGAGAAGGGGTGAGACATTTATTTCGATATGGAATGGGTAGACATTTTTTTTCCGTCTTTGAAGTGAGACATGATTCCTGCGACATTGGAATGGAGACCATTTCCCGATCTTTGAAGAGGAGAGCATTTCCTGTCGCCAATGAAGAGGGAGACATTTCTCAATCTGGTAAAGGGAGGAGTATTTATTCGACCGCATTGCGAAATGGAATGTACTATTCTGTTCGAGTATGTCTCTTCTTTTTTGAAGAGTAAGACATTGTTCGTCCGAGCATGGTGAAACTGGAGATATTTTCCGTTCTTTATGTGGAGTATGGGAGGAGCATTTCTCGCGCAAGTGCAAAGGGATGAGTAATTTCTCTCTTATCTCTATTCTACCAAACAGGTGAGATTTTTATCGACATTGAATGGAGACACATTTTTCAGTGTTTGCAGGGAGACATTTCTCGGACCATTGATGGAGACATTTTCCGGTCCTTTAAAGGGAGAGCATTTCTGTCCGTTCTTATTGCAATGAAGGGAGACATTTCTCGTGTGTCATATTTGGAAAATAGGAATGGACATTCTTATTACAACATTGTGGAAGTGGATGAGCTCTCTGATTTTTTCGTCATCACTTTGATAGGGAGGTGATCATTCTCGAGCATGTGAATGGAGGGAGCATTTTTCGTGCTGTTTGCTTTGGGGATGTGGTATTAGGAGATGCAGGTTTTTCTTCTTGGCACTCCATCGCTCGCTCTGTGTTGGGGTGTTCGGCATATGTATACGCATAATTAATCATGAGTACCCAGATGTTCGATGTATTTTTGTAGTTCTTTTGGAAAGGGAGACATTTTCTCCCTGACACTGTGAGGGTGAATTTGGATTGATCAGTTTTCCCGTCTTTGCAAAGGGAGACATTTTTATCTCTGATCATTTGAATGGAGAACTGCATTTGTCCCGTCTTTGAAGGACGACATTTCCTCGCAATGAAAGGAGACATTTCTTGCAGTATGCTGGCTTGTGAAGGGGATTGAACATTGTAATCGACGCAGTTGGAATAGGGAAGAGCATTTTGTCGTACGTCTCTTTTGAAGGGAGACCATGTTCTCGCCAGTGAAAGGGCAGACATTTTTCTCCTAATCTTTGAACTTAGAGAGTAGACATTTATTATTCAACATTTGAATGGAGATCATTTTTCCGTCTTTGAAAGTAGGGAAGAAACTGCATTTCTCGGACAATTGGAGATGGAGCAGATTTTCCCGTCTTTGAAGGGAGAGCCATTTGCTTCTGCCAAATCAAAGGAGAAAAGCATGTTGTCTCATTCTTTTGAGGAGGGAGAACGCTCTTTTATCGGACATAGATGAGAGACATCGTTGTTTCGGTCTATGTTGAATAGTGAGATCAAGTTAGTCGATTAGAACATTGGAAGTGGAATGGGGACATTTTTCGTCCGTGTTATGGCTGAAGGGAGGACATTTCTCGGGCAGTGTACGAGAGATTGAAGGCAGGATATTCGTCTGCATGTCTTTGAGTAGAGACATTTAATTCACAGATGAGCAGTCGCGTGAGAGAATCATTGTCTGGATAGTGCGGTCTTTGAAGGGAGACATTTATGTTCTCTTGCCGGCGCTTCACACTATCTCGCATGGAGTGTATACATTTGTCCGTCTTTGAAGGAAAGGGAGGACAATTTCTCGATTCTCTTGCGGATTTCTGCGCGGCAATGGAAAGGAGAACATTTCGTTCATCTGTTTGAAGGAGACATTTATCGACTATGAATGGGATGGTACATTTTTCTTGTGTTCTGTGAATGGGAGACATTATTTTACGCTCGGTGCCAAGTAATGAAAGGAAGACATTTCTTCTTCTATTTAGTAGAAGGGAGAGAACATTTATTCTGACAGATGTGAGATGGGAGACAATTTTTCATCTTTGAATTAGAAGAGCATTGTATCAAACAGATTGGGAAATCTGGAGACCATTTTTTCGTCTTTGAAGAAGGGAGAACATTTCTTATTTCTCCGAATTGAATGGAGACCATTTTTCCGGTCTTTGAAGGAAGACGATTTTCTCTCGCATGCAATAAGAAGGAAAGACATTTTCTCTTTCTTTTTGAAGGAGACACATTTATCCTACCATTGAATGGAGACATTTTTCGTTCTTGCTTTGAAGGGAGACATTTCTTTCGCGGGCGGAGGCTATTGTGGTAGTGTAGCTCGGATGTGGTGATATTGGAGAGATGCCATGATGTTTGCCGTAGTCTTTGGTGAATGAGAGGTTAGCGGATCATTTTCCGTTCGCTGCACAGTGAAGGCAGGGGTAGACATTTTCTCAGCGATGACACTTTGGAGGGAGAAAGTCGCATTATATCGATGCGTGCTGACAGATCTGATGGGACGGACATAGTTTGTTATTCGGTGTCTTTTGAAAGGGAGAGTGTACTTTACGTGCGGCGTATTTGTTTGACGTCGTCGGTGGTCAGATGCCTGATATGATGTGTACGGATTGTGAAGTGGAGACAGATATTTTTCGCGAGTGTTGTTGGATAGGGAGACATTTCCTTCTCGCGCGCTGCGACATGGAAAGGGAGAAGATTTCTTCATCTTTAAAGGGAGACTTTTATCAACATTATGATGGAAGACATTTTTTTCTTTTTTTTCGTCTTTAAAGTTTGGAAGGACATTTCTCGAACATGTTGAATGAAGATCATATTTTGTTCCGTCCTTTGAAGGGAGTACATTTCTCAGCCCAATGATGAAGAGGAGACATTTCTATACTTGGGAAGGGAGAGATGATTGCAAGGGATTCCAGAAAACAGAGGTGGCTGAAATGATGGAAGTACGGCATTAAACATATCTGGAGGCTAATATCAACCCGAAATTCAGATGAAATCCCAGTATCCTTGTTCTGCGAGAGGGCATCAACGGTGGTGGAATGAGAGAGAAACACACCAGACTTTGTAATACATACAGAGGTAGGTTTCTATCGTCACTTCATAAAGATATAAAGTTAAGAGAGTTTGAAATGGAGGACATTTTATTAGTATTTTGGCTTTAAGTTCAATCCTAATCAAAGGTGAGTGAAACTGGAACACCCTTCGAAATATGACAACAGTACTCCACACATTGGCTAATTAATTGCGCAGAAAAAAATAGCAATGATGAACAAAACTCTCAGCTTGTTTGAGGCCCCTTTAACAAACGTTGTGATAGGTTTCCAGGATAGTTTGTTTTTTATATTTAGACAAAGAACGTTTATTTTCTTCATAGATTAAACGGTATAGAGGATAGGCGAGTTTGTTTTTTGTTTTTAAGAAGGAATGAATGGGTAGCGTTTTAAAATGGGAAAGAAGTGGAGTTACATTTTTTTTAAAAAAAGTTTCATTTCACTAGGTTGAGGCAACCCCGTTAGTAATCAGATAGCGATCAGCAAAAATAGCGTCAGGAAGTTGAAGCCAACAAATCTTTTTCCGAAAGAGGGAGAAAATTTTAAATGAGTGAAAGAATGAAGTTATGTTATCGTCCTAAGACTGAATACAGTTAGAAGAGCAGTCGAAAGCTGACTCCTTTTCACAGGTTTCGCCCATGTCTTTACACATTATCGAGTGCATGAAATCATATCTGAGAGTTAGAAAGGATATTGTGGTCCGAATGGCACTATCTCCTGATTTAGGTGTGTGTTCAGGGCTGGCGTTTGTCCTCGTTCAACTACTCTCTATTCCTTTTTGCTAGAAGAGCGCGTATGCCAAACTGATCCCGAAGCAGCACAGCAGCCGTGAACCTTCCGTCTTACTATACAGCTCGATCTCATCTGTATTCAATTAACAAGATAATAGAAATGAGAGGTTAGAATAGTTTCATTTATTATCTTTCAGTACTCGAGATCAATTTGAAATTCTTATCAATCTCAGGTTTATAGTCTTCTTCACTTAAGGATTCTGGTGAATTCTTGGCTGATGGGGTATCAATAAACATACTAAAAATATGTTTTAACATTTCGGATCTTTCGCATCAATCACATTTCATATTCTAATAACTCGTTGGTCTAGAAGCCTATTTAAGAATAGACGATTCACCCTCTAATTTCGATAGTGTCCTATGTAATGTCCATTCCTAATACTTTTCAAGAGAAATCTCACCTCCCCCCCAAAAAAAATAATAATAATAATAATAATGTAATAAAAATAAACAAAAAATAACCAATGTTAACTTGACGTTTGCAATCCATATTGCAATTTACTTAAACACAATTTCAAATAAGGATTTTTAAAAAAAATCATAATAAAAGCAAACTTTATTGCATTATTTACATGTAACAAAATCATAAAAAGGTAAATTTTAAATATACTCCCTGATACGAAGTTTTTTAAGGGAGTATAAAAGGAAAATACTGGGAAGGGAAAAAGGAAAATTAGAATAATAGATCAAAAAAGATAGACTGATGCAATACAGTATTTTATACTCTCAAATTTCATTCTGTACATTTATGTTACACCTTATTAAATAATATTTACATGGGCATTAATA
>JABUQX010006128.1:72500-90000 GCA_015478945.1 Trachelipus rathkii
TTTTATTATATGATTTTTGAGTTTTTTTGTCGTTATTAAATATAATTTTTGGATAGCATAAAAATAAATGCAAATTCAAAAATTAAACTTTTTTATCTAATGAACAAATTAACTTTGTCAAACTACAAATAATCCATGCATAAAAAAGGCTCAACTTACTCTTCCCTGAATGCATAAAAAATAAAATTATTATTATTATTATTATATTTTATTATTTGTAGTTTCTAAATTTAGCACTTCAACGATCAGTAGTAGTAAATATATACGGCAAAATGAACACACATAACTATCGATTCTTTTACATAAATAAAAGTTTTATTTTAAAAAGTATAATGTGAAATATACTATGCAGTATAAAGTGAATTATAACCTAACCTAACAGTTACCTTTCAATATTGGAAAAATTCTTACCTTCGCTTTTGATGAAGATTTTGATTCCGATTTTTGCTTTCGAGAAAACTTCAGTAATTGCTCCTCTAAGTTATCATCTTCGTCATTCTCGTTTGGTGATGCGACGTCATCAGGTAAGCTCAACTTTCCTTCTTTATCACCATCAGATTTTGGTATTATCAAATTTCCAATTGGTCTTATGTTTTCTACCGATATGTTCTTTTTAAGCATTCCATAGCGTTCTTTTCTTGCTTCAACTCTGGCCTTTTCCTTCGCTTCCTTCCTCTCACGTCTAGCAGCTTCACGATCTTGAAACAAAATCGGACTAATTACACGCTCTTGAACAAGTTTCTCTGACCTTACTTTTTTACCTTTTGGTCGTCGAATCATTTTCTCATTTAGTTCATTTTCGATCTTTTTAACGGGATCAACCTCTGGCTCATCATCATCATTATCGTCTTCGTCGGAAGAGAAATCTTCACTCTGAAATAAAAAGCTCGAATAAATAACTCATCATGTAAACTAAATGAAATCTGGAAAAAAAATTCAAATTTGATACTATATTTCTTAAATAGAAAATGCAAATACTCCGTTATCATGGTGAGGTAAAGCATTAAAAGAGTATCCATTGTCGCATGTATCACTATCATTCGGCACAGGATCTAAATAAAGTTAAGTTCTCATTTTTATGAAAACCAATAACTCACTCAAGAGATATTTAACAACTTCTTTCAACTGATTAGTTTCTTTTGCGTTGTACTTCAACCTCCAAATGAATACTTACTTTTCATTCACTCTTCTTTCCTACTCACTCCATACCTATGATTCTTTTCTTAGCTGAGCTTTTATCCTACTTCAATTCTACAGTTAAAGCATGCTCTATTTCCTCTAATATCACCTGCAACACGCAAGTGCATCTAAATCGATTCTATTAGTATTTAAAAGAGAAGCACCAAACCTTTTGTGGAGTAGAGCAAACATTTATAATCAAACTATTGACATTTTGTTATTTTTGTATATATATTCATCTGAAACCAACAGAAATTACTGCCCTTACTAAGCTAACAAAAAAATTCAATGATTTCCTTTGACAGCCGAGCATTTATTTTTTCTTAAAACTAATTAAAAAGCTTAGAAAAGCTCACACACTCATTCAAATAACCTAAAACATAAGATGCATAATTTTCTTCTCCTGAAAATGCTCATTTTCCATAATAGCTTTGTCACAATCGGCATCCTATTCATTTTCTGGACATTAATAATTAAATCTTTCCAGAACCTTAACAGTTTATCATACTTACAAAACTACTAGACTACACAATTTTTAATTCTTGTATTTTTCATACTACAATTCTACTAACTACTCGCTCGAAACAGCACATGATTAACAATTGTGTAACACAGCTAACAGTAGCTAAGCATTTCAGTCCTGCTAACATCATTGCATTAACACTCTATGCACATTTAAACCATTTTATATATATATATATATATATATATATATATATATATATATATATAATATACAAATATAAAAATAAGTTTAATATATATGATAGTATATATGTATATATATATAATATATATATATATATTATTATAGTATATATATATATATATATTATATAATATATATATATATATATATATATATATATATATATATAATATATATATATATCTTATATATATATATATATATATATATATATATATATATATATATATTAATATAATTTTGTCAAACAAATTTAGAATTTAAGATCAAGTAAAAAAAAGGTCTTACATCTGATGATGAAGTGGAATCAGAGTCGGATTCCACATCTGATTCAGAGTCTGAATTCAAGCCATAGCGATTCATAAGTTTTTCATGGAGATTTTCATTTGGCATTTCCCACTGTGTGTGCCTAGTTTTTGTGTGATAAAAATATATTCTCCTATCGCTATCTCGTGCTATTTTCCATTTTGAAGGTAATTTAATGGTTACTGGTCCAGGAGGTGCCATCGGGGGTGTCTCAATGCCATTTAAAGTTTCCACATTTTCGTCTCCAGGAAGGGAAATAGAAATAGAAGTGGCTTCCTTTGGAATTTCTGATTTTTCCAAAGGTTCTTCACCAGGTAATGGAATACTAGCAAGGTCTAATATATTATTGGATTGATCTTCTGGTATTCCTAGTGGCTGTCTTTCTCCTTCCGAAATTGGAGTATGAGGAAGAGGATAAAATGCTCCTGAGCCAAACATTTTATTGGAAGGTATGTTTGGGCAAATATTTTCGATGCCAACATCTGTTCGATTCATTCCGTATGATGCAGGGACAGGTAAATTTCCACTAGGACCAGCATATGCTTGCCAATTCCCTGCATCAGGATCCCAATAATATTGCCCTGAGGGATCAAATATTGGCGTGAAGTAAGGATCATGTCCAAGAAGGTTGCAGCGCTCTAAATGTAGATTCCACATTTCCTCTTGAAGTTTTCTTTGACGTGCTTCCTCTTCTTCTTTGGCAACCTGCAATAAATTAAAAGTAAAACAACGTTAACACTGCTTAGGTAGGCATCATTAAAAACCACACGAACGTAGACGTTGGTCAAATTTTTAATGGGTTAATAAACTTTATAAAATGTATCATTTTGATTAAACAGGTTATTTATTTTATAATTATTGGTGTATATATATATATCTTCAAAGGGGTGTCTGAGACAAACTTTCTTAAAAAAAAAAAAAAATTATGGAAATACTTTAATAAAAATAAAATGACACTTTTTAAAACAAGTAAAAAAATTTAAAACTTTTTGTAATATGAAATAAGTAACTTAAAACTCTTATTTTAATTAAAATTTTGACAAAATAAACAAAAAAATATATTGAATCATCAACATTTTCGTCAACTTCGCCATCTGAGACTCTATTCCTTGCAAGAAAGGGATGAAAGTCATCACAAATTTTTTTTTTATATAAAAGTGAAAAAATTCTGAATGCAGGAAAGATATTTAAATTTTATATATATATATATATATATATATATATATATATATATATATATATTATATTAATAGGATATTATAATATATTATATATTATATAATAATATATTATATATATATATATATTATAAATATATATATTAGTATATAATTATATATATATATATTATATATATATATATAGTATGAATGAAATTGATCAAGAACGGAGGCGAATGGTGATTGATTAAAGGATTTGGAAGTTATGCAGTTGAAGCAATTATTTAGAGAGTCAAATTCCCGAAAGAATATAATGAGAGCAGTAAGTAGTAACCTTATATAAGGGTAAGGAGATAAGGGGAACTGAGAAGTTATGAGGGAAAAGTTTATTGAGTGTTGTAGGGAAGATTATATGCTAGTATTTTGGTTCGAAGAGTGCGGCGAGTGCTGTAGACTAAATTGGTGAAGAACAAGGTGCGTTTAGGAGTGGTTAGAGGATGTGTGGATCAAATCTTTACATTGAAACAAATGATTGACAAAGTGAGGGAGAAGAATAAATTGTATTTAGGTTTTATGGATTGCAACAGGAGTATGATAGGGTTGGTTAATAGGGAAGCTCTATGGCAGGTGCTAGTGAATATGGTGTTGGCGGTAGGCTTCTGAATGGAATCAAAAGTAATGTATGACGATGGCAAAGCATGTGTAAGAATAAAGGTGTCAAAAGTGATTGGTTTAGTATAATAGCCGAGGTGAGGAAGGGTTGTGTTATGTCTCCTTAAGTTGTTCAATTTGTATATGGATGGGGTTATGAAGATTTAGAGGTGGGGGTGGCAGGAAATGGTGTTAGAATGATGGAGAATGGAGATGAGTGTAGATTGCCCTCCCATTATATGCGGAATGATTTGGTTTTGTGTGGCGAATCTGGAGACGAGTTTGAGAGGATTGGTAGATAAGAGTATGGAAGGGTGTGCAAAAGGAGGGGTTTGAAAGTAAACGTAGATAAGAGTAGGTTTGTGTGTGGAAGATGAGGACCAGTCCTCAGTGTGAAGTTTATGTTAGATGGGTGAGCAGCTGGAACAAGGGTTTTGAGTTTAATATTTAGGGGTATATTGGTTGTATGAGAAGGGAACGATAGTGAATGCAGAGTGTAGAAGGAAGTTTGAATAGCAGGAAGGTGCTGGTGCAATGTAAAAAGTTGGCTGGATGGTAAAAGGGCTTAAGCTCGTTGAGTTCCGCTGGCCTTACATGATGAGTATGTTGTTACTCTGTGTTAATGTTAGTAGTGAGTGTAATATATATATATATATAATATATAGTATAATATTATAATATATATATATATATTATTATATATATATTATATAGTATATATATATATTATATAGTATATATTATATATATATATTATATATATACTATAATATATATATATATATATATTTATATATATATATATATATATAATAATATATATTGATATACCTGCTTAGCGAATCTCTCTCGTCTCTGCTCCTTTGAAAGGCCTCTATCCTCATCATCAAATGAATCTCTCCACTTTGACCATCGTCTCTCTCTCCTTCTGTCCCTATCAAAGCGGTCTCTGTAATCTTTCTGTTTTTCGTGATCGACGGACGTTTGTCGCCAACTATCATAATATGAATGTGTTCTAAAACAGAATAAATGCCAATAACATTGATTAGTATTTTTAAAAAAAAAGAAGTAATATTACTGACTTAATAGTTAGGATAAATTAAAAAATAACTAATTAAGTAATTTAAATAGTAAATACTGCTTTGAGGAATAAGCAATCAAAATTTTTAATTTTGGTAAAAAGAAAAAAATAAAGAAAAACAAACCTGTCTTCGACTGACTCTCTCTTCATGTCTAAATATTTTGCGTATTCATCATCGACTTCCTTTTCGTGTTCTTTCATCATCTCAATTCGTTTTTTCCTTGGGATTTTGAAAGCTTCATTCAACTCGCTCCAAACAGACAACAACTGCTTAGCAAGTTCGATAACTTGTGCTTCAGAATACTTTGATTCATCTTCAACATCAATAACATTAGAATCTACACCTTCTTTGATAGCTGTAGATTCACCTACAATTTTGTTTATAACTGTTGGAACATCTACAACTTCGTTTGAATCTTGACTGCTATCATCTGGTGGACTAGGTGTTTCATCAGGACTTGTCTTTTATGTCTCCATAGTCTCAGTATAACAACAGTTTATTATATAAACGAGCCGTCACTATATTTTATCCCACATGAAAAAATAATAGAATACGATGCACGTTACTTTACGCTATGGGGGAAAAATATTCAAAACACTCAAAATTAAAAGACAATCCCTGACAGGTAAACCAAAAATTTCTCTACTAGATGTAACGCTTAAAGTTGACAAACCTGAATTCTGGAGCAAACTCTATGTAGAACATCTAGCGGGAATATTTATGCCACTCCGTAGAAGTACTATGTTGACTTGGATACCAAAAATGGGTCTGAAGGGCCCAGAGTAAACTAGTTGGCATAAACAAAAAATGACCACTAAATAATAAATCAAAGTAGGAATAACTACGGTGCATAGGATTCAACACATTGACAACTCGATGATACAAAAAACTATTTATTAAATTAAATAAATAAATAAATAAACATCTACCACTTTGAATACCTTTAAATGGCAGGTAGGATCCTATAAGTCCAACCATATAAAATAGGATATTACACAGCCAAATATATATCAAACCACCATACAAAATATTTAACACAAAATATTGTAAACCAATAAAAAAAATATAAAAAAAGTATAGATTATTTAGGAATAATACCAATATTAAAACACTATTACAAATTTTACCATTAAACAATATTATAATTAACTACCTGATATTATAAATTCAATTATGCAATGAAGTTAAAACATTACATAAAAAAAGATATAATAAAAGAAAAAATATATATAAATATCTCAAAGTAATTTCTGATTTACTAATGAAAAATATTAATAAAAAAATTAATATTCGATATTTCAAATTCTAACAATCTCGGTCTAATAATAATAATAATAATAATAATAATAATAATAATAATAATAATAATAATAATAATAATAATAATAATAATAATAATAATAATAATAATAATAATAAAATATTATTAAACTAAAATATGTTAGGATGAGAAATACCAAAACAAACATACGCAAAATATTTGGACTGTTAAAAAAAATTACGTCTATGGAAACATTAGATTGCAAACCGTTACTTTACATGAATATATTGTACATGAAACAAATCAACAGTTACATAGGTAATTACAGGTACCTCAGAAAGATTCGAATGTATGACACACCTTGTTTAGAACCAACAGTAGACATCGAAATATTTAAAACACTTTAGAAAAATAAAATAAATCACAGGTCATTTATAAACACATTGCACAGGTAAAATAACGCAAATACTAAATTGACTTTCACTATCAAAGCAATTTCGTCATCATGACAATTTTAAACCTCTTTATAAAGAACAGATAAATTTCGTCTGCCGAGATTGCAAACACACACAGCTTTCCTAAAATGAAAATGGAATCAGAATCGCTTAAAAAATGAGAAACATCAATTTATATATGAGGGACAAATATCGAAGTTACATCTTCGACCAATTGAAGTCTATTTTAAATTAGAAGAATGCGCAAACCAAATTAAAAGCAATAAATCACAAGGGCTGTTATACCTGCCAATATTAAGGTGAAGGAGGGGCTTTAATTAAAACATCTTACAAAATTATTCACAAGGGAATTAAAAAAAATCGAAGCTTGAAAGAAAAATATAAAAAGAAAAGTCTATTAAACATTCCAAGCTTCACACCCATAAATTGTAAGGCATATTTTTATATTATATAAAATAAGAAAATCACCTTTAAGAACTTTAAAAAAAATATTTCTTAAAAGATTTTCATTTCATTTAAAATAAAAAAAATAAATTACCACGAATAATAATAATAATAATAATAATAACAATAATATTAAAAATAAAATAAAAATAAAATAATAATAATAATAATAATAATAATAATAATAATAATAATAATAATAATAATAATAATAATAATAATAAAACAATAGTATACCATTATTATTATATCCTAGCGCTTTACATACGACCGGTTAATTATTATTATTATTATTTTACATGGATATCTACATAAGAAAGACAAAAAAAAAAAAACATTATATATAAAATAATATATATATATATATATATATATATATATATATATATATATATATATATATATATATATATATTATATATATATTATATATATACGCTCTTTGCTAATAAAAGCATTTTCAAAGAATCTCAATGGTTCACGAAATTGCTATATGTTGAGGAGTATGATAAAAACATATGAGAGAAATACTTTACAGTGGAATGGCCAAATTAGCGCATGCAATGATCTTAACATCAAAACAGAAGATAATTCGCGTTACAATATATATATATAATATATAATATATATATATTATAACTATATATATATATTATAATTATATATATATATAGATATATATATATATATATATAATATATAATATATATATATATACTATCATATATATATAGGTTTGTCAAATTTTACTTCTTTTTCAAAAAATGAGGGGGTCAAAAAGTTTTGTGTTTGTGGTCACAATTATATTCACAAATACTGGCAATTACATTGGTCTGCTTGTAAATAGGCTACTTCAGATTTCCGTGATATTTCACGTTTATGTAAAATTCACAGCAAACCTAGTCTTCTCGAAGAAGTGCCTTCTTATCGATTATTTCTGTCTGATACTTCTGCTCTAAGGTTAAAATATACTTATATTTATACTATAACATCTGTAAAATAATTTTAATGCACACGTAAAAGTTATTAAACTAGCAATACTCATTCGCAGCATGAGTGCTCTTTTTATTAATTTATTAATAATCATACAAATTGACATCAACAAAGCATTCGATTCGGCACGAATAGTTTCCTCCACTTGCAAAATCTGAAAAATCGGAACCATGGCTAGTAAAAGGATGACAAGACTGGCAACTTCCATTCACACGAGTAACTTCATTGAAACTGGTCGAGAAATGTTGCCATCTGAGCTCCCAACTCTACACATGATGTTCTAAGATATGGGCTTCTCCTAAGAGAGCAGAGTGGAGAGATGTCAAAATTACCAAGCAGCCACTCTTGCAAAGGATGATTTATCCAAAAGTGTTTGGAAAGTGGGAGCTATCAAAAGTTGTTTTTGTCGGTTTGCCAAATTTTTAAATTCGAGAGTCACAGTCCTGGAGAAGATAGAAAAAAACTGGGAAAAGCCAGAAAACACATCACTTGGCAAGAGGAAAAACTGGATTGAAAAGAGCTTTCAAAGCAACGTTTAGCACAAGCTCTCTCACCCTCAATTCGCAAGTGTGAATTAAGTGTATGTTCTGAATATTGGAGGATCCATGTCCAGGTGGCGCTGACTGTTAACATGAAGCGCACATCTCCTGCTCTTGTTCTAAGGATATGAAGATCCCTGTCAAAGAACCTAAGTTTTATTTAAATAGTCAAAGCAGAGAAGTTAATCTGCTTGGACAGCCATCAAATTGGCATTACAGATATATTCTGAGCACAAAAGACAAATTAAAAAGCAGAAGAGGCAGAAGATGGAATAAAGAAGAAATTCTGATTAGCCGCAGACCGCGTGGCCTGCTTTAAATGAACTGGCTGGATGAACTTAGTTGTATATTAGAGCCAACTGATGTTAAAGATGAAAAATCTGAAGATCCTTTGCAAATCCATATATTGATTTGATGTACCTTTCTACTTTAAAGTACAAGTCAAGCTATAATATATACAATGCGCAATGATGCTTTTGCAAAGTAATTAGGTATGGTGAATCGGTCTACGTGTTAACAGCTCCCATTACAAACAGATGCTCCCTTTGTGGATGCTGATTAATCTACTGAAGAGAGGCAGGAGACTTGTGATTTGACCACATAAAAGTAAAAAAGAGGTACAAGAAAAAAGTCATGAAATTCACTAGATGAACGACAATTTCCACTCCATTATAATGTATCTTCTTGATAGAGCCGCAAAGTATTTCCACATAAAGTTTTCTGTTACAAACAGATAACTCAAGTCATCTAATTTCCAAGTATTGATGGAAAGAATGTAGCATTACACTGGTTCAGTGAGCCAGTGTGGAAGGTATCATATTGCCATTTTATCTCCATAGAAGAGCTTAACGAAAAGTAAATCCCTGCTGAAGTTAGTTGCTACCCCTATCTGATTGATTTCTAAATTAAAAACAACATTGATAAAAGTTTGCAGAGCTATGTTGGCGGATTCAAGCTAATGTTAACACTGGTCTTGGGAAGGCGGAGTTCCATGCATTGAGCGTTAAGGCAAAGCTGAATCGTAATAACTCATCTTGTTGGTTTAGCTCGTTCATAAATAAATGAAGCTAGCCTTTAGCCAAGGAACGTTATCACAGAGTTGATGTGAAAAAGGCTCTGTGTCTAAACAACAGAGTTGGAAGTCGTAAGATGACAGGGCATGCTTGATACTGCAACAGAACTAGAAATCAATCCCCTTCATTTGTCAGAATATCCTTTCCAGATCCTTTGGCTCCACTGACTAACACTGTTGTCAAAGATATATCTCTACTGATCAGGCTTATGGATTACAGGATAACTCAGGCCATAAGGACAGGTGTACTATCCAACTGATCTGGCATTATTAGAAACGGTCCTGTAAGCCACTCTCGGTGGTTAACAACTGCAATAGATTGTCGCATATGGGTTTCAAAATATGGCTAAAGCAAACAACTCTTGAAGCGTTACAACTGCCTCTGGTATACATTGTTATGCGTTACTATTCCCTCTGGTTTACAAAACAAATCAAATTTCTTCTTGGATGGGAAGGACCTCTTCCACATTCATATAATCCAGTTGAAAGCTTCCTTTAAAATCCTCAGAATTCTGTTCTATAGATATTGTATTTGCCAACAATCCAACGTTTATCGTGGTTCGCATTTAGTGAAATGGTGCTACAGACACTTTTATGCTCGGAAGACCAAGAAGAAAGGAAAACAGGGGTCCAGAAGATAATTGAATTAAGGAATGAATATGATGATACATCTGTTTGGCCTAGGAAAACACCTGCAGTAAATCCAAATACAACTTCCTTTTTGAAACTGATAGACTGATCAGAAAAAGTATATGAACCTCCACTTACTTGTAAACTCAAAATATCAGAAATAAGAAAGTTTGTTGAAGAGCCAGTGCAAGTTCCAAAGTGGCCATGTCATGGACAGTCCATAGAGAAGTGTGTGAACAGAGGCTTCTGGCAAAGTGTATACTCATGAGAAACGATAAGGATTCATTAGAGGCCAGGAAGCAAGCAGAAGAATGATGTCTAGGAATGAATCGAAGCAAGATTTGATGAATATTGTTGGTTGAAGCTTTTTACATTTTTTACAATGTGTTTTCAGTGTTTGATAATAGAGACAAAATATAAATAAAAATGTTTGAGTTTATTAAACAACTTTTTGAGAAAATTTTTTACTTCAGTCAAACTTTTGTTTTTTTCACCTCTCTCTAACCATCACTCCCACATACTACTCCTGAGAGACAAAACCCCACCAAAACAAAACGACCAAGTCTTTTTATATTGTTATCCCTTTTTTTCGGAAATTTCAATAACATTTATAAACAAGCGCAAATTTACCAAATTTCAATGTTATTGAATAAAGGAAAAACTTTTAATTAGGATATTAAACATCAAAAGGCACATTTTTGGACCCCTCATTCACAAAAAAAACACGAATTTTTATTTTTGCCCTCCAAATTGACACGCCCTAATTTATATATATATATATATAATATCGTAACTATATCACTATATATTGTATAATTTTATAAATATATATTATATATATATATATATATATATATATATATATATACTATATATATATAATATATATATATATATAATATACTTACTAATATATATATATATATATAATATATATATATTATATATATATATATATATATATATTATGAAGTATAATAATACTTATATATAATCCATTATATGTATAATATATAATAAGAAATAAAATTATTATAATATATATATATATATATCATATATATATATATATATATATATATATATATATACTATATATATACTATATATATATATTTATTATTATATATATAAGCAAGCCTCGACTCATCAGTAGAGTGAAATATACTGCGTTACTCATAGCACGTCAAATAATTCTCACTCAATATAGCGATTGTGAGTGTACTAGATACGACTATAACAATTACACTCACCATCTCATCCCTTAGGTGCGTTACTCGCCTCACCCTCATTACTTCGCCATGGACCCACACACACCTGCTCACACTCACCTCATCATTATATATATAGTATACTTCAAACTCGTGTGACGGTCACATGATTTTATCTCATACTTATCACTGACTCATCAACGCGTGATTATACTCACCGCTGTAGTGAGAACTAACTCTCACCCAGTCAGACTCACACATAAGTTTATATATATAGTATATCATATATATATATATATATATATATATATATATATTAAAGTATATAGTATATATATAATATATATATAGTAATAATATATAGCTATATATATAATATAAATATATATATATATATACTATACTAATATATATATATAGTATATATATAGTATATATATATATATATATATATAATATCTATATATATAATATATATATATAATATATATATATATATACTATATATTATATATTAGTATATTCTATATAACTTATATATACTTAATATATATATATATTATATATAGCTATATATATTATATATATATATATAATATAGGTATATATATAATATATAATATATCTATTATATATATATATATAGCTTATGATTAGTATATACTTACTATATTATATAACTCAGTATTATATATAATATACGTAGTCACATATATTTCTGCATATACTTGAGCCTATATATTATGTCTCACACATTTATATATAACTCACTACTCACTCTCACTCGACTAATTCTAATGATATACTCCTCTGCATTGAGTACTATACCACAGGCTCTCACTATACGCGTTACTTACTATTAAATATATTGTTTTGAAATATACTAAATATTTAGATTGTATATTATATATATATTATAACGATAGATATATATATATATACTTAATATATATATATATAATATATATTCAACAGATTTTCTGCGTGATTATGGGTAGTTATTCTGCTTGATTGTAAGGATATATAAGACAGGTTAGACAGGCAGATAGTTACTAATGTTAAATAAAATTGGAAAATGTGATTCATTCACTGACTTTAAATTCAATCGATCCAATGTTACAACAATTTAGTTTTTTAATTTTATAGCAAACTGAGCTATAACATCTATATTATGAAACTAATGGAGAATTCAATAAAATATATTCTAGTTCATAGCTACAAATAGCCAAATATGCCAACAATAGTTGACTCTTTTTAATATGACTTCAACTGTGCTATTTAGTATATTAAAATTGAGATACTTTATATATTATGTAATACATATTTAAAGAAAAACATTCATTCCACTCTACTGTGTAAACGGTATATATGTTTATGGTTATTTTTTCATTCTACCTTATTTCAATATTTTAAAAGTATATCAGTGAATATCTTGAATAAAATGCAACTAGGCTCACTAATAATGAAACATAATATACGTAGTTGTTATTAGTGCATATTAGTAATTTTTAAAAATATCTTTCAAACTTTTGAAAATAATAGCTAAATTTAAAAAAAAAAAAAAAAAAAAAAAGACCTGCAGCTGGGCTTTTTTTTTTGGTTTTATTAGGTGGGCTTTTTTGGGGGGGCGGGTTTTTTAATGCCAACCCTGCTTTGCAGACTTCGAACTGTGAAATCAGTTTCCACATGTTGCTGCTACTCCTACTTAGTGAGGTTTGAAAGGTTCGGGGAAATAAACGGCTGGGATAAGAATAATTGGGCCTCCCATGTGAGCGAGTTACTCACTGGGAAAGCTTTACTGACTTACTCACGCATATGTCGAAAGAAGATAGCATCAACTATGATAAATTAAAGGAAGCACTCACGAAAAGTTATAATTTAACCGAGGAGGGAAGAAGGTCCCGCTTCAGAAATTCCAAACCTTTGGCAAACGAAAAACCCTCACAATTCATCGAAAGAATCCGTAATTATTCAAACAAGTGGATTGAGATGACTTACGCGAATAAAGACTTTAACGGATTAATGAATCTGGTGATTGCAGAACAGTTCGTGAATGTTTGTCCGAAAGAGTTGGTTACATTTTTGAAAGAGAGGAAAATTTTCGAATTAAAAACGATAACGGATTAGGCGGAAAATTATTTAACAGCCCACAACAGAGACATTGCGTTGGTGTCAAGAGATCGAACTAAGGATAAGAAAGAAACAAACGATATAGCAACAGAGTCCTTAGGAAAATAGAAAATGGACCATTACGTGTTGCAAATGTGAGAAGAGAGGACATACTTCAATAGAATGTAAGAATTAAACGAATTCCGAGAATTGTCACGTTTTTATTTATCTGATATCCCATCTTGTGACAATAAATTGTGAGCCTGTGCCCGGAATTACTTCTGGAAGAAGTGAAGAGAATTATAAGAGAGCTGCTGTGAGTCGCATTTCCACACGGTCTTGTTCTTTCTAGATTATAGTGTGAAACTCTCTTCCTTCTTCATCTTTCAGAATTTCTTTTCTTTTTCTTTCAGTTTCAAACATGGCTTTACTGTATTTAATTTTTTATAAATATATGGTGGGATTCACGCTGGCCACTATATTTTATATATATATAATATAATATATATATATATATATATATATAATATAATAATATATATATAATATATATAATATATATATATATATATAATAATATATATATATATTATATATATTATATATATTATATATATTGATAAAGAATCTACAATGGACGTAGAGCTATATTTAATGATATTATTAAACCCCTGGAGGCGACACGAAGCAAATGAATTAACGAGATTTTAATTAATTAATATACACTGATTATTTGAACAGAGAATTGTTTCACAAATTGATATGCTTAAGATATAGTTGTAAGAGTCCGAGCTTTCGTTCCCGTGGCGGGTAACATCTTCAAGAACTGATGATCAAAATGAGACGGTCTTAAGATTATGGTTCTGTTTTCTGGCAACCTGGGTGAAAATTAATAAGGAACATAGTGTTTAGTTAAATTAGTTTGGGGTAATTTTTAAGTTTATTGGATTTCTTTAAATGTAAATTGGTGATGTCGTCAATGAAAGGGTTTCCTGTTTAATTATTGTAATTTTGAGGGTTTTTCATTAGATTCGGTTATTTTTCTTGTTGTGGTGTCTTGGATGGGTAGAATAATTTTGGAGGATGTAATATTAATTAGATGATCCTAACACAAACCAAACTAGTTATACTAATATACTGCCGGGAAATTTGTCGTTTCAAATCACCTTTTGTGCGTATGTCTGTGTCACCAAACCAAGTCGCTTCCCGAGGTCACGTGCCTAAGTCACACGCGACTCAAGGCGACTCGGTTCGGAGCACAAACATATTGACCGACTTGAAAGAATATATATATATATATATATATAATATATAATATAAAATATATATATATATATAATATATATAATTATATATATATATATATAATATATAGTATATATAATATTATATAATAGTAAAATCATATGTCCCCCAATAATGTTTTTAGATGATTATAGAGTACGAATAACGATTGTTGCGAGATAAATGTCCCAAAAGTACCTTCTATTTTGGGATTTATTGTTTTTGGTATATCACTAACGAATACCCACGGGTAGTCCGCCCCGATTCAGGAGTCGGGGTCTCTCGGCCTCTAGTGGGACTACGGGTGACTAATCCCCCCCGTCCGGCGGATGGTCTCCGGAACCCGCTCTTGGTCTTTGGTGTCGCGGCGGGTTCCTCGACCATCCCCTCCGAGAAATGAAAACGTCCCCCCCTCCGGTACCCCATCGGCTCGAGCCCCTAAAAAGGGTAAATACTTCATTTTAGGGGGCTCGTTGACACTGTTGGCCGATTGACTATATAATATATAATATATCTATATATAGATATATATATATATATTTAGTAATATATATATATATATATATAAATTTATAATAATATATATTATAATAATATTATAGTATATTACAATATTAAAATATATCATCGCACTAAACTATAGGCGACAAGCATTTAAACTTCATCTTCAATCACGTATGAATCGTAAGATTAATAGTATATATATATATAATAATATATATATATATAATATATATATAGTATAATATATATATATATATATATTGAAATCTTACGTGAAATAATTTGGAAAATTAATGCATTTTTTTCCAGAATAACTCTTAAAACTACGTCAATCACCTATGAACTCGTAAAGAAACTGAAAATTAAAATAAATCCAAACTCAGTAAACTACAGAAATCTTTTACATCTGCCAACGTATAATATTATATATATAATATATATATATATATATATATAATATATATAGATATATATATATATATATATCATATATAAGATATAATATATATATAGAATATATATGATGTGATATGTACAGATATAATATAATATAGATATATATATAATATATATAGTTATATATATTTATATATATATATATATATTATATACTATATATATATATATATATATATATAATACTATATATATTATATATATATATATAATATATAAATCTCAACTCATTATATATATATATTGGCAACTCAAAGCCTATATATTGACTCATGTAGGACCTACAAAGCGACTTTCTTTGTGTATACCGACCAAACACAAATCTTAATAGTTATACAAATATACTACCTATACCAAACGTAAACACACATTTAATTAAAAACCATTTACCTAACACCATTCAAACTACAAAATCCAACCTCACAACTCTCAAACTCGTACTCAAACCAAAAAACTTGCATCCTAATTTAAAATCCGGTAATAACAAAATCCCTGCCTAGATTGCAAACAAACCACTACTAGGGGAAAAAACCAACAATTTCGGATTTACACACATTTATCCAACATAAAATCTACATACTTGATAAAAACTTTCCTCTTTATTAACAGATCCATAGAAACAATAAACATCATCTAAGTTAATATTACATCCTCCAAAATTATTCTACCCATCCAAGAAGCCACAACAAGAAAAATAACCGAATCTTTCTTAATAAAAAACACTCAAAATTACAATAATCAAACAGGAAACCCTTTCATTGACGATGATTCACCAATTTACATTTAAGAAAATAAAATAAATTTAACTAACCTCAAACTGAATTTAACCAAAACACTATGTTCCCTATTAATTTTCACGCGCCAGATTGGAAGAAAAACAAACCATAATCTTAAGACCGTCTCATGTTGATCATCAGTCTTGAAGACAATGTTACCCGCACGCGAACGAAAAGCTCGACTCTTACAACTATATCTTAAGCATATTAATTTGTGAAACAATTCTGTGTTCAAATAATTCAGTGTATATTAATTAATTAAAATCTCGTTAATTCATTTGTGTCACCTCCAGAGGTTTAATAAGATCATTATATATATATATATATATATATATTATATATATATATATAATATATATATATATATCATATATATAATATATATATATATAATAATATATATATATATATATAATATATATTATATATAATATATATATATATATATATAACCTATATATATATATATATAAATATAGATATATCATATATAATTTTATATACATTATATTTATGAATTATATATATATATATAGTTATATATAGTTAATGAGAGCGCTCCTAGCTCAGTGGTATGAGCACTCGCCTAGTAAGCGAGGGAGCCCAGGTTCGAGACTGGGTTGGAGCGAGAGAATGTGAGCTTATTTCTCTACTAACTCTAGCTTCGTCGCACTCGACG
>JABUQX010006128.1:92500-100220 GCA_015478945.1 Trachelipus rathkii
AATGCAGAACCCTAAGGAATGGAGAAGAAAACGAAAACTTGCAGGGTGTATGTCATCAGGGAAGTGGCAAAGAAAACTCTTGGGTAAAAGATGAGTAGGAGGTACTAGGAAGAGACATACACCATGGTGAACGAAGAAGCTGAAAAAGCATAAGAAAAACAGAGAAAATGAGGAAGTGGCTATGAAAAGAAGAACAGCTGCAGCAAGGGAGGAATATGTACAGGGCAAGGAATGAGGCAGAGAGAATAAAGAGCGAGAGCCAAAAAAGATGGAGACAGAAGAATGGCAGGAGATAATAACGAGAGATGTGGTTGCGAAGGCCGAAGAAAAAGCTGGTTCACAAGATGGCGAAGGCGTAAAGAAAACCAAAAAGCGTAACTAGACATAAAAGATAGAAACGGAGACGGATGTGCTGTGTGAGACCGCACAAGAAAGAAATGATAGATGGACCGAATACTATTAAGATCTGCTAAATGTAGAATACAGAGAACAGGAGGAAGAAGCTGCATCGACGACAAGGGTAGGAGGAAGAGGAGGATGAAGGCGGAAGAGAAACGGTGGAGAATAAAAGAGGCGTATAAAAAAGGATGAAGAAGCAGTAAAAGCTCCAGGAGAGGATGAGTGGCTGTTGCGTAGTTGGTGGAGGACCCGGGAGGAGAGAAGGCTGAAAGGGAGATAGTCATCAGGTTTGACGAACAAGTGTTTGGAGAGAGGAAAGGTGCCGGAAAGTGGGCAAGCAATAATAATATACCGAATATAGTAGATAAAGGAGATGCTGGAGAGCTGTAATAATTATGAGGGTATACTCAATGATGGACCAAATCTGGACCGAAAATATCACGAAATAATATTGCAGGAGGAGGTTGGAGAGAAGTAGGAGCCGAGACTCGAGAAAGAACCAGTAGCGGGTATATAAGGGAAGCAGCGACACGACTGAACCTCTATTCACACTGAGAATGGTCTCGGAGAAGTAGCTGGAAATTGGCCAACGAGATTCTTGTCTTCATTGATCTACAAGAAGGCGTTCGATTTCAGTGCCATCAGGAAAACCGGAGAAGCTATGGAGAGGAATTATGCGAGTGGAACGGTAGATTAAACGAAGGCGATAGAGAAGTATGTATGGAGAAAATCAGCTGTAATGTTAGAGACACCAAGTGCGAGAACGATAATGTTGTAGGTGGAAAACAGGAGTGAATTTCAAGGGAGTTTGTAATCGCCACTGCTGTTTAAATCGGACATTTAGACGTGTGACTAAGGAAGTGAAAGAAAGAGTCTGGAGAATTGAAGGGGGGGACATGATGATGGCATGCGGACGATCGGGCATGTTGGAGCGAGAGAGAGAGGCGATTCGAGAGGGGGTGGAGTTGTTTGCGGAGGAGTCTGGAGGAGCCCCAAAGGGGGGGATTTTTTTGGGGGAAGCTAGAATGAACATACTCAACTATATCTATATGTGATGATTAACGAGTAACCGGAGGAAAGGAGGGGGATGAGAATGATGGGGAGAGAGGAGGAAGGTGAAGGCGGAAAATACCTGCAATTATCTCGAAGGATGTTTTAACAGAAGGGGAGGAAGTGGGGAAGAGATGTTACGCGAAGAACGAAAAAGTCTTATTGGATAGTATGAAAGCGGACCTTCCACCCCATGATGAAAAGACAAATCTCATCCTACAGAAAGTAAGGATAATAAAAAAAGTGATTGTGAAACTCTCCAGAAATTCAAGAGCCGTATGCGTCGAATAAGATCACACCGTACCGTTTTCCTCCTGCATCATGACAATGCTCGACCACATTGCAGTGCCCAAATGCTTAAACTTCTAGGTCAAAAATCATCCACCCTACAGTCCTGATCTGGTCCCCAGTAATTTTAACTAATTTTCAAAGTTGAAGGAGTCTCTCCAAGGAGTGAGGTTTGGTCCAGATGATAAAGTAAAGAGAGCGGTGTTAGACTGGTTTCGGTAAACGGTTCAAGACTTTTTTCAACCAGTTTTGAGAAGTGGGTTAAACATTTGCAGAAATGTATTGACGTTCGAGATTATGTAAAAAAAAAAAATGTACATGCTCATTGAATAAACCTTTGACATTTTCTCAGTCTTTGTTTCATTACCTTCTCTGCAGTGTAATAGATTTTACAGCAGAATAAGCGTTACTTTTCAGCCCGAACTAGTGTGTGTAATGATAGAGTTGCATGCAAATACCAGAAATTTACCATATAATTTCTGTTGTTACGCAAAAGATGCAATGATATTGTCGCGTTTGTTCTTCTATTAATTCGGCAAAAGGGCAGTAGCGGACCTGTAAATGCTTCCCTTCTATTTACCGAATGATTTTATTGTTCAGCAAAACTTCATAGGAAATTAATCGACAAGTTCATTAACACTCAAAGAAAGCTTGCTACCCTTTGTTCAATCTTACTACTAGAAATCTTTATTCTCTTACTAAAATAAATACTATTCGAAATCTTGCTCTACTTATTCCTGTACGTTTTGCATATCTAACGTTTTTATTGATAAAGCCAATAATTTTTGCTTCCTGTTCTAATAGCTCTATCCTAAATGATTCCTCTTAGCTTTTCCAGTCTCCCTCCTAAGATTTATGAGAAAATAACCTCTGTGCGTTAATAGGGAGTGCTTCCAGGATGGAGACCAATCTTTATTTTAATTTCGATCCCTCTCTATGTTAGGTAGTCACAATTTTAACTACTTTTAAAATAAACTACAATAAAAAGTGAAACATCCTTTGCAACTATTCTCGGAAACCTCTCGTTAGAAATTTTACCTCTTTTGCATCAACACTTACATGTGAAACTCTTTTAACCAGCTTTTTAATTTTTATTAATCTCCCTCGCTGTAAGTTAAGCGGTCGTCTTTTCTCACTGAATGGTTTTCATGTAGGGGCATGTGTGGTTTGCTTGTCTTTTAAATCAATAAACAGTCCCTTGTTTTTAAATTAAAAAATTTATGAAGAAAAAATATTGATTTTTCAACATTGGGCTTTAGAAAGTATAGTAGTAGATATAATATAGTAGTACTATATAATATATGTAGATTATATAGTAATATAATATAATAATATAATATATATATATATAGAGTGGAGAGGGTGATATAGATATATATATATATAGGAGGTATATATAGAGTATATATATAGTAATATAATAATAATATAATATTTGATATAATATTTAAAATCGTGGCTAAAAGTTAAAAGACTAAGTCTGGAGGTGCGCAGGCGTCTTGCATGAGTATTTGTTTACCCATGTGTATATTGATTTTAGATAGTTAGAAGACTTATCGTCTGTAAAGATAATTATTGAATATGTAGTTTATATTCCTTATAAAAGTACTTCTAATATTTGATGCAGTAATTGAACAATTCTTTATGGGCGTGCTAAGTGTTGAAAATAGCAAGATGGATGCTAAACTAGGAAGAGAATAAAGTGAAAGCTATGTTGAGAATGGTATTGCCTCATGTGGAAAAAGGTATATAAATTGTAATAAGAATGAGTCGGTTGGTTATAGCGGAAGAATAAATATTGGTTGAGATGTAAGTTTAGGAACCATCCGAATACGTAATGGAGACCGATGAGAAATAGTGGTAATTTAGGTCAGATAAATGAATGTTTGCAGAAGAGAAATGTGAGTTTAGGCAGAGCGAGAAGAAAGTGACAAGATAGTTATAGAATGGCGCGGGTGTTGTTAAGTGGGGATGTTGATGGCCCAACCTAGCGGCGCCAGAGAATGAACCTAGACACTTGACGATTTTAACCAGTATTGAGGATTACCGAATCCGCGGTTCCGTGAAGCTCATAATGATGGATTTTCTATATGAATTGCGATCGAGTTTTTACTATAAATTAAATGCTACAGTACGGGGTAAGGCGTGATTAAAGGTACGAAGAACCTCCCCTTCTTTTCGATTCCTCCTTCAATACCATTGGAATTCTCCTGACTGACTTTATGCGTCGCGTCATTTGCCCGACCTGACTCTAAGCGGGCTATCCTTTACTACGCCAAGTAGCTATATGAGGACAACGAAAGGAAAGACGCCTAAGCCTGTTTCAATACCGCACTCCTATTATTATTATTATAGTAAATACTATTAATTAAGTTAAGACGTCACGTACAAATAGGCTAGATAATATACTACTATACGCGTCACCTAAGATACTTTCAAATAATAGTACCCGTAACTGGACCCAAATCACGATATAAATGCACAAATTAATCATAAAATGTTAAGTATCATCCACCTTGGACCACAATAGTGGTCCACACCATACACCTCCCCAACCATATATACTGATACCATATTTATCACTCCTGCTATGCCCTTATACCCACTCCCTAGTATTTAGGCTACATACTCATTAATTTGCCATTACTTCTGCCAGAGTTCTATCTTGGCCGATGTTCTTGTATGACACACGCTGCGGATAAAGCATTAGTGTCTAGGCCAGAATCAACTGTTAGAGTATACCATTACTAGAGACTACTCTATCTCATATCAGCGTAAAGATAATTGCTCACATGAGGACTGCAACCATCCAATAGTACTTTCGATGCTTAAGTACTCGTGCATGAATTGATTCCCCGTTACGTTCAGACCAACACAAAAGCATAGAAGGTCGTACACGGGCATTCCTCAATTTTATCACTCGCTTGCTCAACGAACCTATACAACGCCGCCCAATTTAAAATCAATGTGATTCTGGGTAAGCAAAAAGGACCTACACTGTAATACACAATAATTTTTGGAGAAATGCGCCCTTTAAGCTGTACTTATACCTCATATTAGGAGGTTATAACCCACTCTAGCCAATAGGTTAACCTAAGTTGTATTTAACAATAAATACATTAAAGTCAAGCTATGGTGAGGATACTATTGCCTAGCGTCTGGAACAAATAAGAAGGGGAACCAATTTATCTCATTTTAATAGATCCAGCCAGTACTAAAAAGTTTAATGCAATGTGTTCCAGATATGGACAATTTAGCTTAGTGGGCATTAGGCCGTATAGTTAAGGTTATGTTGTTCGTTTTTTATAGGAGAATTTTTTTAGGGAGTATAAGAGGTAAGTTGTTGATATAGTTTATATTTAATTATGAGGATGACTGATGGAACGTGTTTAGATAGTTGTTT
The DNA here is from genome assembly GCA_015478945.1 of Trachelipus rathkii. Taxonomy (NCBI): domain Eukaryota; kingdom Metazoa; phylum Arthropoda; class Malacostraca; order Isopoda; family Trachelipodidae; genus Trachelipus; species Trachelipus rathkii. The sequence goes on from JABUQX010006128.1 coordinate 97,641, forward strand.
CGGTCTGAAGAAGGGGTTAAATGAAGAGAATAAAATGAAAGACTTTAGATGTTTGTCAGTGGAAAGACATGTGGAGAAGTCGGATTGGTAAACGATGTATAGTCGTGAGTCTGTTGGGAATCGACCGCGCTGTGACCGAAAAAAAGATCTGAGTCAGAAAGAATTTCTGAGGAAGAAATGTGAGTTGCAGAACGAAGAAAAGTGCAAACAGGAGTGAAATGAGCGCGTTTGGGGAGGCGGTATGGTGTGGACCACCTGGGCCAGGATGAACCCGTACATATGAATATGCCATAGCAATGCAGTCGCGCCCTTGAAGCTCTAGGCGGATGTTTCTAGACTGCGACGATTCTTAAATAAGTATAAAGGGTGCGGTAAGGCTGGGCTTTCTTTCGACTTGTGTCATACTCTTCTACTACATTTTCTGTACACTTCCGCCCTACTGCACGCACCTTACCCTCCCACCCTTAATGATAAATTACAGCTCTATATAATAAACGCAAATCTTTAATATACACTATAAAGATAATACTATATATAATATAATATTATATATATATATATATATATAGATATAATATATAATATATATATATATATATATACTATATAATATATATATATATAAAATATATATATAAAACTTTTTTTTTGGATACATTACTAAGTATAATAAGTATTAATAAGTATGAATAAAATATTTATAGAAAATAAAAATTTTAAGAAAATCATATCATAAAGAACATTAAAAATGTTTAATGGAATAATAAGTTTATTTCTATTTATTCTATTTACACAAATCTTTTATATTTTTTTTTATTCTAATAATAAATTTTGAGGAACTATTATATACACCTATTCTATCATTCTATTATATACACCTATTCTATCATTCCTTTTTCGATCACCTATTCAACAATTTAAGTCGCCCAATACATTCAACCTAAAACTCTCACTCACCCAGTCGAAAACATCATTCAGATTATTACAAAAAGTCACCTTCTCCTCAACATCCTCCACAGATAGACTATATGTTACAACCACACATACCTTGACCTATTCAAACTTAAAATTCAACATTAGAATTCTAGTACCCACACAAACAAAATCCCCCATAGCTCTATGACACAGGTCACTGATCAGAATTGCAGCTCATCCTCTCCCCTTCACGTCACACCACTCGTCTTCAACGCTTCCTTTCATGTTTGTTTAAGTTACAGCTAGTAAATCAAATTTACCCTATATAAATACATCCATCACCTCTCTTCTCATTATTTATTTCTCTAACATTCAATGTTCCCAGACGATTCATACAAATTTTATATATATATATATATATATATATATATATAATATATATATATAATATAATATATATAATATATATATAATATATATATATATATATATATATATATATAATATATATAGTAATATATATAATAATAGTAATAATAATAATAATAATAATTTTTTTTTAGAGTGGATGTACAGGAACCTCCACAGCACACAAGAATGCGGCTAGAAGGCCCGTGTTAGCAAACTAACGACAAGGGAAATCCCTAACGAAACGAAAGAGAACAAGGCTGAGATAGTTTAGATGCTTATATAAGATGTTCATCCAAAGGGAAGTCAAAAATCGATCATACGAAAATGAGATGATCGATAGAGTGCTGAAGGCGTATTGCTAAGAGGATAGTTGAGCACGTCAGGAAAGAACTTGCTTCGAAGTGTCGAGATGGCAACGCCAATCCAAAAAGAGATGAACGACAGTGAGAGGACAAACTGAAGAGCAATGGGCAGGTTCTGGCGAAACCCCCCGCGACATAAGAAATCCATGGGTGAGATTTGTATGACCAAGACGCAATCGAGCCAGGACCACCTCCAGGAGGAGACTCTTCCTACAAGATGAAGACCACCGGCCAATGACGGGTTTGACATTTCGAAGTTTGGCCCACGAGCATCCTCCGCCCAACATGACTGCCAGCAGAGAGGAAGCCCGACGCAAAGAGATGGAAGAAATCCGTAGGCAGGGAAAATGGCCCAGGCGCAACAGCAGGGAGATGTAACAGTCAATCGACACCCTGTGTGCAGCCGCCTGTTTGGCCTCCCCATCGGCCCGTTATTTGCCAGGAACACCCACATGGGAGGGAACCCAACAGAACTCAATGTTGTAGTGCTGCGCTGGTAACAAGCAGAGGGACTGTTGAATGGCACAGACCAACAGGTTACGGGTTGACCGGTCAAGCAACGACTGTAGAGCGCTCCGAGAATCCGAAAAGATGGTATAATTACCCCCACGCACGGGCGAAGGTACTGATCCTGTTCACCGCCATGGACATATTAGTTTCCAGCTGAAAAAACAGAAAAGATAGGCGGAAGGGTATGGGATACAGTGATGTCCGGAACCACAGCTGAAAGCTCCCACACCTTCCTCGTCTGTTGAACCATCGTTGAAAATCGCTATAGACAGTCGCTAGTTGAACCTCCGCGTGAATACAAAGCGAATCACCTCAAACAGCACGGTTGCCTCGACTTATTCCAAAGACTTTGGTTCCCACTGCAGGAGTAGCTAAGGAGTCG